>CM076581.1:1444932748-1445041534 GCA_034641835.2 Pinus albicaulis
ATTATTGACACAATCATATAGATATTGCACACAATTTTGATGGTCCTTTGTTATTTTTCTTTACTTCAAATTATTGACAATTGATCATATGGATATCATATAGATATTGCACTCAATTTTGATGGTCCTTTGTTATCTTTCTTGACTACTTCAAATTATTGACACTTGATCATATAGAGAGTGCAGTCAATTTCGATGGTCCTTTGTTATCTTTCTTGACTACTTCAAATTATTGACACAATCATATGCCTTATGTTACTCTTTAGATATTCCTTCCTTATATATATTCCCCCCTAGATAGTGTACTCTCCCACATATATAAATTGCACTCAATTTCATAGGCTCTTCTTTTGAAGTCAAATACATTGTATTCTCCCCCTTAGATATTGTGTACTCTCTGACATAGATATTGCACTCAATTTTGATGGTCCTTTGTTATCTTCCTTGACTACTTCAAATTATCAAATTATTAACACAATCATATAGATATTGCACACAATTTTGATGGTCCTTTGTTATCTTTCTTTACTTCAAATTATTGACACTTGATCATATAGATATCATATATAGATATTGCACTCAATTTTGATGGTCCTTTGTTATCTTTCTTGACTACTTCATATTATTGACACCTGATCATATAGATATTGCACTCAATTTTGATGGTCCGTTGTTATCTTTCTTGACTATTTCAAATTATTGACACCTGATCATATAGATATTGCACTCAATTTTGATGGTCCTTTGTTATCTTTCTTGACTATTTCAAATTATTGACACAATCATATTCTTTTTGTTACTCTTTCTATTCCTTCGCACATAGATATAATATCTTCACTTTCATGGGTTGTTTACTTCCTTTGTTGTAGGGTTTTGGGTACTTTAATTTGTGACTTATTTGGAACGATGAACGTCGGTACTCTATCCGTATTTTAACTTTACTATTCTACTGTCTTTTCTATTTCACTGGCATGGTACATTTACTTCATATAATATCTTTAAAACGGCGTTTCTCGTCTTTTAAAATTTTAATTTTTTTTTTTAAATTGAACCCTCTGTCGGTCTGCGGCACTTGTAGACGTCGGAGCACGTGACAAAAACGTCGGAAGAACGGTGTCGCGTCGGAAGACGACGTTCCAAACGTCGGACCACATATCGTCGGAATTACGACATCTTCCGGACGTTGGAAAGGCGGCGTCCAAAATATCGGACCACGTTTAGTCGGAATTGCAACAGTTTACAAGCGTCGGAAGAGCGACGCCAAAACGTCGGACCACGTTTAGTCGGAACTGCGACGGTTTATAAGCGTCGGAAGAGCGACGTCCAAAACGTCGGACCACGCTATGTCGGAATTGCGACGGTTTATAAGTGTCGGAAGAGCGACGTTCCAAACATCGAACCACATTTCACCGGAAGTGCGACAGTTTACAAACGTCGGAGGCGCGACGGTTTGTGAGACGTCGAAAGAGTGACGCTTGTTCGGAACGACGGAAGAAGTGTCGATAGTGCGACACTTTTTACGTGCGTCGGAACGACAACAGCATGACAAACCATGGTTTTTCCGCCCCCGAACTGTCGCTCTTGCGACGACTATGTGTCGGAATAGCGACGAATTGGCCGTCGGAATTTCCGCCAAATTCTCTAGTGAGTCATTGTAAAAATGTGAATAATATGTCTGTTGATCTATTGCGTGGGGCAATTCCAATTCATGATTCATCTATCAAAGATGAATTACAATTATACAGAGCAATTCCAATACAAGATTCATCTCTCAAAGATGAATTGGTTTTGGAAGATGTATATTCTTCAAAAATGCAAGATTCATCTCTTAAAGATGAATTGGTTTTGAGATTTTCTTCTTGAAAAATTCAAGATTCATCTCTCAAAGATGAATTAGTGTTGAGATGCTCTCCTTCAAAATTTATTGATGGAAAATGTAACATATCTTGGATATGTTTGTGTTGTGTACTTATAAATGTGTATTTTTTAATGACTATGTGTTTTTTTCAATTATATACCAAGTTTGCTCCCACCACACCATGTAAAGCGCAACTTGGCTAACTTCACATTTTTATAAAATTAAAATGCGGGGACTTCAACAATTTTTTGTTTAAATGTAGTTTCAATTATTTTTTAATGACCATGTTTTTTTTTCAATTTTATACCAAGTGTGCTCCCACCATGTAAAGCACAATTTGGTGAAATTATCATTTTAATAATTTTCTTTTTTCTTAAATTGAGTTTTATACATCAAATATTGCTTTGAAAGTTATGTTCTACATAATTTGTGTACACTAAATTACAAATTGATTTAATGAAATCTATTTTGTGTAAATGTCCACCAATAGATATATATATCATGGAGGATGAACGACGAAGATCAACTAAATCCCATATGGGGGATCAGGAATCGGGGGATGTTCACGGTATTTAAATATAATCTTAAATCTCCATACATGGGTGTACATATGGAATTGATTTTTTATTAACTTTGTGAGTTAAATTAGTTGTTAATAAGTTTCATTTTTTAATTTTAGGAGGTAAGAGGAGAAGGGTTTCTACTCCATCCATGGAGCATGCCCATGGTTCATGCAGTCGTGGTATGGTTCACGGAATTTAATCAATGAATATGTATATGTATTTATATGTACACATGAATGTATTTTGCAATTGATTATAAATTCGTATTTGTTTATGAAGCTTCTCTCTCGTCTCAAGAGGTTGGTGGTGGTTCAAATCCACCTAGAGGGCCATAAATCAGTGGTAGCAGGCTGCGTGAAGAGGGTGATATTTATTCCCCTGAAGGCCAATCAACAACTGTTGGTTCTCAGCAGGGTCATGTTGGAGAAGATGCTAACCAACAACGTCAAGGTTGCCATCAATTTCAATATGTTTTCATTAAATTTGTACAATTTTTTTTACATGTGTTTTTTCTAATATTCGAAATTATATATATATATTGATGCAGAGGCCGAAAATGTTCCAACTAGTGGTCAAAATAGACACAGGGAAGACCACTACATTTAAAAAGAAGGTTTTCTACCCAGCGCAACTTATCCGGCCGACATTTCTAATATACCATGGGAAGAAAACATGGTGCAATGCACCTTACAAAGGTGTGAAAAACTTCATGCAAAATTGCAAAGAGATCTCGTGGCTTTGACTCTACTTGCTGAGAGTCGACAAAGCCTTGAAATAGTTACACATGCATTGGGCGAAATTGTAAATGTGTACAAAATGCTTGGGCTAATGACTGATATATTTGTAGAAGTGATGAAAAAGATAAAGGAAACAGTAATGGGTCCAGATAAATGGGGGGATGTAAAACAAAAAGTTACAAAAGATGTGGCCAAATCAATGTTTAATTTCAAGGAAGGGCCAAAAAGAAAAATGTTGAAGGTGCAATATTTCAAGCACACAAATATAGCTCGCTATTTGTATGATAGGCACCTTGCGGCCTATGGAAGGCTCCCATGGAAAGACGTGGTTCCTATTTATTTTGCACAAATGTTTTGCGCAGAATTATTTTTGGGTATGAAACCCAACTACAATAACCTTCTATTAGAATTTTTTAACCAGAGGAAAGGTCGATTATATGACCGTAAGGGCGCTAAGCGAGATGTGGAATTTCCTCGCCCTCAGCCGCCAATTGTGAGTTGACCTTTTCGGGTCGAAACTCTGTGGTCAGAGATGGATGCGACTTCTCAAATAAGTCGAGAAGCAAGGGATGTCATGATCGACAATGTTTACAGCAGATTGGGTGGAGTCGATGTTTGTTTAAATCGAAAAAGAGCACGTGAAAATGCACATGCCAATTTTGTGTATTGTAAAGATGAATAGATTGAAAACATGAATGTTGAATATCTCCGAATATATGCAAAAAATTGTCGTAATGGTTTTCAAGACCTTATTCTTCATGAGGAAGAGGGCACCAGAATGGTATGTGTTAATGACCTTAGGGTTTGAAATTATTTTAACATACATATACATGTGTACAATTTGTAATAAATACATGTGTATGTACATGTATACATTTATTTGTATGTACATTAATATAGCAAAAAATGTATGATTACATGTTAAAACACCATTTGCAGTTCTCACACATGATGCATGACAAAAATGTTAATATCATGTTTCAGACCTCTGGTTCAAACAATGCAGATGGGTCTGACCATCAAGATATGTTGGAAAATGTTAGTGTTTCTTAAGTGATTTTAAAATAAATAATTGTGCACACATGTACATGTATGTATATATAATTTGATAAAATGTTTTAACAGATACCGATTTCGTCCAATGTTTTTGGGATGGCGGTACCTTCTTCTTACTTGGGATATGTACCTTCTACTTCCTTGGGAGATGAGCCACAAGTATGGACAATTTTTCACAAGTTTAAAATTTATGTTTAAAAGTTATATATATAGATATTCTACCTCAAAAATTTCCATTAAAAATTGAGATATATATATATATATATATATAGAGAGAGAGAGAGAGAGAGAGATCTACATTTTGAGTTATTTAAAAATTTTTGAATTTAGGTTCCTATAGAAGATTTCTTTAATCTGCGGACTCTAGCGATGGAGATAGGAACATCCACAACATTTGAACAAGTTGTCTTTAGTTCCTTTTTTTAATATTATTGAAAATAAGTTTATATATGTACACGTACATTTTCATTTGAAAGTTTTTAATATATATATATATATATATATAACTGTACATGTATATTATACAGTTTACTGTTGCAGATGTTCCTATGGGGGCGGAACTTGTTCATCAAATGGAGAGGGAACCTCATGAGGTATTGCATTATTTTTTTGTTATATTTTGTTTTTTACATGAAGTTCTAGGTATATATATTCTCACTCATTTTTAAAACATCAAATTTTAATGTTCAAGTACATGTTCATTGTGTATGTAGGTTTCCCATGATGCTTCACATGATAGGGCGCGGATTGAGACCCTGATAGGAAAGACGCTAGATCCGTCTCTATTTGATGGACATGATTTGTAGATTTGATTTCAAGATTTAGATGGTCTTAAAATTTGTTAACTTGATACAGTTTGATACTTGTGAGATCTACAATTTTTGGACATATTTTATTACATTGTTAATATAATTTGTTTTGTTTCAAAAAGTTAATTTTTGGATGGTTTTAGTACTTTTGGCATGTGAATGTGAAGTAATGTTGTCATCTGAACTACATTTGGCATGTTATGTAATGACATGTGTTATAATTTGTTTTGTTTTTAAAATTTAGGTTTTGGATGCTTGGAGTACATTTGGCATGTGAAGTAATGTTGTGATCTATATTTTTTTGTTAAATTAAAAGTTAAAAGTTTTGGATGGTTTCAATCTACATTTGGCATGTGATATAATGTTAAATGTTTTTAAATTGGATAGTTGAATTATAATTGGCATGGCATGTGAAGTAATGTTATGTATGATATAATCAAAAAGTTTTTAAAACTCAAGTTTTGGATGGTTTCAATCTACATTTCGCATGTGATATTTAATGTTTTAATGTTAAACGATATATAATCAAAAGGTTTTTAAAACTTAAGTTTTGGATGGTTTCAATATACATTTGGCACATGTGGTATATAATGGTAAATGTTTCTATTGGATCTAGTTGAACTATAATTGGCATGGCATGTGAAGTAATGTTGCATGATATATATAATAAAAACGTTTTTAAAACTCAAGTTTTGGATGGTTTCAATCTACATTTCGAATGTGATATTTAATGTTTTAAATGTTTAATGTTTTAATGTTGCACGATATATAATCAAAAGGTTTTTAAAACTGAAGTTTTGGATGGTTTCAATCTACATTTGGCACATGTGGTATATAATGTTAAATGTTTCTATTGGATCTAGTTGAACTATAATTGGCATGGCATGTGAAATAACGTTGCACGATATATATAATCAAAAAAATTTTAAAACTCAAGTTTTGAATGGTTTCAATCTACATTTTGCATGTGATATTTAATTTTTTAATGTTGCACAATATATAATCAAATAGTTTTTAGAACTTAAAATTTTTGGATGGTTTCAATCTACATTTGGCACATGTGGTATATAATGTTAAATGTTTCTATTGGATATTTGTTCACTATAATTGGCATGGCATGTGAAGTAATGTTGCACAAATCCCTTTAATTTTGATTTAATGTTAAATGTTTTTTAAATGTAAATCCATTTAATTTTTATTTGATGTTAAATGTTTTAAATGTTTTGATATAATTTTAAATGTTTTGATCTAAGTTTTTGATGGTTTCAATCTACATTTGGCCTATGGAAGACCCCATGCGTAGACAATGGATGTATTGCAGAAGGGGAGGTGGGGGTAGGGATGGAGGGGGCAGAAGTGCTAGCTCTCACCCTCCTCTTTCCATCCATGACATAGGTAGCCACCCTCCTCTAGCAAGCAATGAAGCACAATTTCAGTTCACCAGTGCTATGGTCAGACCACGAATTACGACGACCATTTCCATCTCTTTTCAGGAGGAGACGCAAGATCAAGGTGCTTCTAGTTCCAGGAGGCGATGGAGAAAGTCCACCATCCCATCCCTTCAACTCTAGGACACCAGAAATTTGGCAGCTCTTCCAGTCAAATCCACCTCGACGAGCTCCAACAGCGAAGGCGCGAGCAGTGACAAGTCCTCCCAGCACTCCAAGGGAGTAGATAATGATCCGGAGGACTACGGTTGTCCAATTGTGGAAGAGAATCCTCCTACACACATTGATAGCTAGTATAATGTCAGGTCCTCTTTAGCTTTTTCTCGGTTATGGGTAGTCCCTTTTCTGTTTTTTTGATTCATACCCCCTCTGGTGTCGGCTAGTTAAGCAACCCAGGAGACGAGTCTCGCTATGTATATTGTGTTCATTATAGTTATATATGTGTATATCATTTGATTTTGATTTAATGTTAAATGTTAAATGTTTTGATATATAATGTTAAATGTTTTGATCTAAGTTTTGGATGGTTTCAATCTACATTTGGCCTAGATGGAAGACTCCCATTTGAAGTATTGTTCTGATTTAATCAAAAAGAGTAAAGAAGTAGTTGTATATATGTAAATACCTTTAATTTTGATTTAATGTTATTTAAATGTTAAATGTTTTGATCTAAGTTTTGGATGGTTTCAATCTACATTTGGCCTAGATGGAAAATACTTCTATTTGAAGCATTGTTTTGATATATTCAAAAATATTTTAAAGTAGTTATATGTAATTCCCTTTAATTTTGATTTAATGTTAAATGTTTCAAGATATAACATGTTAAATGTTTTGATTTAAGTATTGGATGGTTTCAATCTACATTTGGCCTAGATGGAAGACTCTCATGTGAAGTAAATTGTTTTGATTTAATCAAAAAGAGTAAAGAAGTAGTTATATGTAAATCCATTTAATTTTGATATAATGTTAAATGTTAAATGTCTTGATCTAAGTTTTTGATGGTTTCAATCTACATTTGGCTTAGATACAAGACTCCTATGTGACTTGTAAATTTTTTTGATTTAATCAGAAAGTTTTTAAAACTCAAGTTTTGAATGGATGAAGTACATTTGGAATCTTAAGATTGCTTTTGATCTCTACATGTAGTCTTGTTTGAATGAAAAAATTTCCAATAGGAAGAACATAGCTTTTCAATGCAACTAACCATGTATCAATTGAGCTCTAATTGAAAAAAGAGTTTAAAGAAGTAGATATATGTACAAATTATCCCTTTAATTCTGATTGGAAATATAAGTCTAGTACATATATATGTTTGTTGAATTTGGGTCAATGTCATTAATGCACTCAAATAGGTAGCCTTGTTGATTTATAATTTGGTAAATTGATGACATTCAGTTAATTTCATTCTATAACATAGAACATATATCCGACCATTGGACAGAAAAATTTTGTACTAGATTTTCAATCAGGAATAGACATGTGGGTCAAATCCCACCAAAAGTCGGAGAAGTGCTTCGAGTCTCGTCTGAAAGGAATATTCGTACAAAACTATATTGTGGATGATTTATTTACATTTCACGGATATTTTTTACCATAAAATCTCACAAGAAAAATTGGGCACATTAAGTTCGTGTATATATCCAATACGATTTTTCATCAATGCACATAGAAAAACTACTTTTAGTTAAAACTGCATTCTAGAACATATATATTGAGTACATTTAAATCATTTTTCATCAATGCACATAGTAAAACTACTTGAACAATTAATTTCATTTTATAATGTATATATATCCAATATGTAAGTAACATTTTTCATCAATGCACATTGAACATATCCGACCATTGGACAAACAAATTTTGTACTATATTTTCAATCAGGAATAGAGATGTGGGTCAAATCCCACCAAAAGTTGGAGAAGTGCTCCGAGTCTCTTGTCTGAAAGGAATCTTCGTACAAAACTATACTGCGGATGATTTATTTACATTGTGGATAATTTTTACCAGAAAATCCAACTAGTTTTTCATCAATGCACATAAGAAAAACTAGTTCCAGTTAATTGCATTCTAGAAAATCTATATATATATATATATATATATATATATATATATATATATATATATCCTTGATACATGTAACATTTTTCATGAATGCACATGTATATATACTTGACACTTTCAGTCGATACTAGAGCACGTGCACAGGTACCAAAGCAATTTGTACATGTGCAAACACTTGCACAAATAACATAAGCAGCTCAATTTTTAGTTTCAAGTGTACTGGAAGTACTAAAACAAATTTAATCCAAAGAGAATAAATTGTTGGGCAATTCAATCAGAAAAATTCCAATGGAATGCCATCTTCAATAATCCGTTCATGATCGGATTTTGACATTTTCCATTTCTTAACTTTCGTTTTTCTCTTTGATTGAACCTCTATCAACTTTATGCGTGTT
Organism: Pinus albicaulis; assembly: GCA_034641835.2. NCBI lineage: Eukaryota > Viridiplantae > Streptophyta > Pinopsida > Pinales > Pinaceae > Pinus > Pinus albicaulis. The sequence goes on from CM076581.1 coordinate 1,444,941,676, forward strand.
GCACACACCAAGTGACTATATTGACAACTTATGGAATCAGGTTCATAGTCTTCAAAGTAAAAAAAGTCCTCACTTTGATTAGTTTGTTTGAAAAAATAACCTTTCAGTATAATAGATCCTTTGTCATATTGAAATCCGTGATCATTATAGTTTTATAATAATTTCATTATTCGTTCAGTGCAACGCATCAAATAATACTTAACATTTTCATCGTTGTCAATAGGTGCAATTACAGTAAAAACATCTCCTGCACAATAAAACAAACTTTAAAAAAAAATTATACATATTTAAATTTATTTCTAGATCTTTAAATCATTAGAAAGCAATTCAAATGTTACCTTCTCTAACAAGATCAGAAACTCGATCACCATCAGATGATATTGTAATTTCCTCTGATTGCATTTCTTCAAACATTGCAACAGACATTTTTCCCTTTGTATTTAGCTCTGTATGTTTCCAATCTTTTACATACATGTTGTTTTCACAAACGTCATTGGATTTTGTGTTATCTATGCAAACATCACAAAAACAAGAATATTTTCTTTTATCCAATGCAAACACATTTCTGGACGACTTTGTTTTAATTGAATGCAATTTTCGAGTCCCTTTTATTGTTTCAACGTTATTTCCAATTGATCTATCTACGTCTTCGATCCCAATATGCCAGAAAAACCTTTATATGGAAAATTAAAAGAAGAATTTGTAAATATGATATCAAAATACAATCAAAGATAATCATTGCATGATAAATGTACAATGTTTAAAATTATATTTCCAATATAAATTAAATTGAATGTACCTTCGCACTTCTCTTGATGGGTTTCTCTCATGGCTTAGAGCAGCGATGCACCATTGAACAACTTCTTCAGCGTTCACAAGTCGGCTTGCAGAGTGGTTCATTTGATATCTTCGAAGTACTCATTTTATGCATGCTCCTACACCGTCATGTTCTCCTTTTCCATGGTCAGTTTCAAAGAAATTCCAACAATGTTTAATGCGGGTTTTCTTATGAAGACAACACAACCAAAAGAATGATCGTGCAGATTTGAATTGACCTGCGCATCCGTCTGACCATATCCAATGTTCATTGAATGTTATTCCACGATTTTCAATGAATCATAAATTTTTCCAAAACAATGTTGTACAAAACATGTATCATGTGTACGATCGTCATTGATATAAAAGTGATATTCTTTAATGATATGTCAATTTTCACTCGTGCTTTCTATATGATCGAAATTTTTTTCAGCATGTCTATATTAAATATGGACGAGCATGGAGACTTGGTCAGAATGATAGTATTCACTCTGAATTTATTTTTGTGGAACAAATGTGTAGTTTTCTGCAAAATCAATCACTGAAAAAATGGTCCCTGTTGGAAAAAATTCACCAGATTTTTTGAATTGCAAGTCTTGCCATCGAGCTCTATGGGAATGCTTGGTGTATTTGTAAATTTTTGCCTCAAACTTTCTCAAAAAGTCTATCACAAAAATTTCGTCTTCTAGTAATTCAATTCTTTTAACACTATTTGCACCTTGAATCGATGTACCGATATATTCATATCTCTTTGATTTCACTTTTGTGTTGGAAAATTATTGATCATTTATATCAATACGATATTTTTTTTGAAATTTAGTCAAATTTCCACAATCATTGCATTTTTTACCACCAACACATTTCTTTTTGTAAAATAGTTCAGCACTTTCTCTTTCACATAGAATTTGAGATATGAAATCATGGATAGTGGAAGGAGGAGGTGAATCCTTCCATAATTTTCTACCAAAATCAAGGAATGTGTCATAATATAACTCAAATTCCACATGATAACGGAAACAACAAGTGTGGCGTACGGTGATAGGTTTTACATACCATGGTTTTTGTTGAACAAAATCACTGATTGAAACATGAATTTGACGATTCTCTTCTTTGAACTTGTTGAATAACTCTATCAGAGTGGTTTCCAAGAAATATTTTTCATGTTCTTTGTACTGATTTCGTGCTATTATTCTTCGCATCACATACCTTGCAGTTGGCAAAGCACGTGAATTGTTCTTCCAATATTCATATATTATTTTTTTAACATTTTCTCCAATTCTATATTTGTATGGTTGCCTACAAATAGCTCTTCAACAAGCGAGTTCATCATTTACATGTACTTGTAGCTGAAATTTTCGATGTTTGTGCAAATTCTTTCACGAGGTTCCTAATGCACGTACCATAGATGTTACCAAATGATTCTCTTTAGTACCTGATGAAACCATTGCCATATGTATTCCTCTACGTACAATTGAAACATTTTTATCTCTAGATTTCTTAATTGAATTTTTAGTACTACTTGTATTTTGTATCACATTTTCCTTCATTTTTTTATCTTTGGTTGATTTTTGAATACCTAATAGTGTCGTAGATTCTTTTATTTTCCTTAACGATAGGAGACCTTTCAACATTTGAGCTTGAACTATCACCCGCTCATTTAAGAAATACTTTTCAAAAATGCAGTTAACACAATATCGTATAACATGGTCAGGTTTTTATCTCCATATCTGTGCATGTCAACATTTTCTAACATCTCATCATCTACACTAATTTCATCTGTACATATTCGAAAAAATAGTACATAATAAGCTTACATATGAACAATAAATAACTAAATTAATAAATATATGTATGATTTCAATAATACATGCATGTGTTCAATATATATATATATATACCTTGTGATTCAATTTCTTCATTTGAATTTCTTTCAATATTTTCACCATCTTCAATCATTGGTTCAATACCTCTTTCACTTTCTCTTTCAAAATTTTTTATCTCATCATCAATTTTCAAAATCCCAATCGCTGCCCCATACATTAAAAAATATTTTAAATTCAAACAGTTCATCAAATAAAATTAAGTTTCACATTTTAATTTATGTGGAAAATTTAAATATATCAATAAGAAACATACAATATCTACATTTTTAGCATGTTATGCTCAACAATTTCCGCTGGAGGTTGATTTTCTCTTCAATATTTGATGCAGCTTCTATCTTTCTTTGCTAGATTGAGTCTCTGCCTCTTCCTTCACGCTCCTGGACCCCTTTTCTTCAATTTCCCCATATTTTCTCACACAAGTCCTTCGATTTCCCATGATAATAGAGTATGAAGTTCACAAAATTTCCTTCAAAAAATTAGATAATAACTCAATTAGAATAAGAATCACAAAAGATTTAATTTTTAATAAAATCATTTTAATTTTTTTTCAAAAATACATACTCCAATTCGAAACACTTACTTAAAAAAATTCGAGAAAAAAATTTCTTAAAGAATGAAACGAAGCTCAAAATATTTAATTCAACTCAAAACACGTACTCTAAAAAAATGTCACTTCAAAAAATGCCTCTAACTTAAAAAAAAAAGCCACTTTAAAAAATACTTTCAGAAAATGTCTTTTCGAAATTAAACCCAACTCCATACTTTCAAAAAAAATGAAGCACAAAAAACACCCAAAAAAATGTATTACATACCTCCAAGAAATGTTCTTTGAATGTACGTCCAAGAAAATTTCTTAAACCCAAAACAATTATTTGCAAAATCAGACCATCTCCAAGAATTCGAAATTAAACACAAATCCATACTTTCAAAAAAAATGAAAAAAAAAAACATCGAAAAAAATGTATCGCATACCTCCAATAAATGTCCTTTGAATGTACATCCAAGAAAATTCTTTAAACCCAAAACAATTTTTCAAAAATCAAACAGTCTCAAAGAAATGTCCTTAAACCCAAAACAATTCTTTGCAAAATTGGTCCGCCTCCAAGAAATGCGCTTAAACTCAAACCTCCAAGAAATGTCTTCAAACCCAAACCAAGACCTTTATAAAATCAGATCAAATGTGCGAAATGTGCGAAAATTATGAATGACTTCGTGGCAATTTATATTGCCGTGAAATGTGTTTTAGGAGGGGCGCCGTGAAATTTTCCGGCCGACGTAAAATTAGATTACAGTTTGGCCGAACTTTTATTAAAATTTTGGCCAAAATTTGATAAATAATTTGGCCGAACTATTAAGTCGTTAGATTTAACGGGTCGTCGGTGCAAAAATAGTTCGGCCAAACTTTTAATCAAATTTTGGCCGAACTAGCACGTCACCAGTCACACAGCTTGACATTTTTGCAACTTTGGACTGATTAAACTCCATGAAACATTCTGAATTAACTGTCGGAACCAAGACAAGCATTTTCAAAATTGAATCTACTTTCAGGAAATATAACTTTTATGGAATTTCATAAACATTTACTAATTTTAATTAATTTTCTAATAAAATGGGTGCAAACAATTTCTGAGGGTCATTGTGATTCAGTGAAATCAAAATTCTATATCTCCCAAAATACATTGTAAAAAAAATTGAAAAAATTATGGGGCATTACATTGGTCCGTCATCTCTAATGGGTAGCTTTTAGATTTTTAGTTTATAACTTATATGTTAAGAAATTTGTTGTGTCGCGAAACATATCCAAAATATGCAATTTTTTCATATTAGACCAGTTCAAAAAATTCTAGTAATTATGATATGCATCCATTGGCTTTATAAATATGACGAAACCAAAGTAGACTCTGTCTAGATTGTTGTAACACATTTTGTTTTCTCAAAAATACACATTTTCAATGAATACAACATTGTCTATTAACATGACTTCTTATGAATCCTTTGATTGTTAAGAAACACACACTCAAAGAAATGCTAAGTTGACATATCAAATCTGCATAAAAAACAAATTCAAAAAATAAGTAATAGAAAGCTAACAAAATTTCTGACAACTTTTATTTTTATCGCAAAATGAAATTCTAAACAGAAAAATTGTTATAGTTTCCAGAAAGTTGAAGAACCGAAAAAAATGAAATTTTTTCCTCAAAAAAGGGCAAAAAGTGTAACCCAACTTCACATTTTCAGTTTCCAACAGCTGCTTTGAAAGTTTCCCTTAAAATTATGTCAAAAGCAAGATAGGTTAAAAGTCCTTACCTGATCTTAGGCTACTTTTTATGTGTTGAGAATGCAACAAGATGATGAGCTTAGTGAAAAGAAGTCGCCTTCACTAAGTGGGCCCGCAGGCTATTTTTGGCACAAAGTCTATTTTTAGACATATGGATCATGTTATATGAGTTGCAGGATGCTATTTGGGAATGGTTGGTCAAGTCGGAAAAAATATATGGACTTCTATTTTTAGACATACTGGGCGTAATCTATTTTTAGAACACCAGTCTAAAAATAGATATGTCGAATATTATTAGTTCTTAATACTATTTTGACTCTAAACATTATCTTATCCTCTTGGAGCACTTCAGTTAAGTGCACAGATGTGGCACATGCAGCTGACAGAAGGAATTACGCTATTCCTAGGGTTTAGTGGAGCTATTGCATGGAGACTTCAGTTAGAACTCAGGTGACAGGAGTTTGGTGGAGTTGATTGAGGAGTTGATGGAGTTGTGTTTAGTTTAACTCAGTTAAATATAGTTGAGCTAGTTGTATCTAGTCTAACTGATTGATACACTAGTGAGAGTGGTGTGAATTAATTATTAATTAATTCACTAATTATTAACTCATAAATCAACTAAAGAATACATCAATTAACTTCAGTGCATGGACAATTTCAGTGGAGACCAGTGGAGAGGTAGGTGAAAGAGCAAGTCTACTATCAGTTGTGAGTATACTGGTATGAGTTTGCACCACACATTGATGGAGATGCCAATGAGGATTGCACAGTGCATACCAGGTGGATTCGAACTTGGATTCAACAATTATTCATCTTGGATTGCGCAGTAGAGGCAGGCTAACATGTGGAGAAGATTGGAGCATGTGTTTTGCTAGATCTGAGCTTGTGCAGTGTGTAACAATTGGAGATTGTACTGAGAGCTTGTGAGGAGTTTGTACAATGATTGTTACATGAACTCTATCATTATAACATACAGATAGTTGGGGGTTTTCAGCTTTAAGCTTTCCATAAATATTGTGTTTATATGTGTGATTGATTATGGTTTTAATGTGCGCATGCGATTGTTTATTTTCCGCAAATTGATGATTAATAGTAGAATAGGTTATGTATTATGCATGAAGCTTAAATAGTGTGTAATCAGGATAATCTCGGTGAATAATTTATCAATTATTCAAATTTCTACATGGTATCGGAGCGATATTGATCATTGGAGAAATTGCAAAACATTGAAGCGGTTGAGTTTTGAGCTGGTGGAATTCGAATTTGCAGCAGTGTTTTCTTGGTGTCAAAGTTGAGATGTCTTTCAACAGATTGCGATTGGAGTATTCCCTTGATGGAAACTTGAATTATATTACATGGAAGGACAAGATGGAGGCAGTGTTAGATGAAAATGGGTTGAAGGAGTTCATAGATGCAGAAGTCCAGAAACCTGCTTCTAGCGATGTTGCCTCACTTGACGCATGGCAAAAGAAGACAGCTAAGTGTCGAAGGATTCTGTTGGAGGGCGTGAAGGATCACATAGTGTCCAGCCTGCATGGTAAGGCTTCTCCATTCTTGATGTGGAAAGCCTTGATAGATTTATTCCAAAGCAAGAGCGACCAGAGGAAGTTGGCGCTCAAGGATAAACTCAGAAACATAAAGATGGAGAAAGGCGACAGTATGCCCAAGTACCTCACAAAGTTCATCCAATGTAGGGATGAGATGGGAAGTGTGGGGGTGACTGTAGATGATGAGGACTTGGTGAGCTTGGCTCTCCTTGGGCTTCCGAAGAGTTGGCATTCCTATCAGGACTCTGTCAATGGTCGGGAGAAATTGCCAGGATGGGAGCGACTTTGGTCGGATCTTGTGCGAGAGGAGATAAGGCGAGGTACCAGGGATGGCTCTTCATCAAAGAACTCTGATGAAGAGAATTGCGCTTTGGCTACGAAAGCAAAGAAGGGTAAGAGCAAGAAATCTTCTCAATCCGATGCGAAAGGCAAGAAGCAGGACATGTCCAAGGTGAAGTTCTTTCATTGTCATCAACATGGACATTACACCACTAATTGTCCACAGAAGAAGAAAAATAAGCAGGATGCTAGGAATGCAGCTGGAGAGGCCTTAGCCTCGCAGTTTGAGCTGGATTTTTCACTGATCGCATGCTTGGTCTCAAGTATGACGGGATCAGTGTGGTTTTTGGACAGTGGTGCGTCTTTTCACATGACAGGAGATCAAGATTTGTTTACTGATCTAGATGAGAAAGATCTTGGAGTGCACATCGAGATGGGCGATGATGGTAGATACAGTGCGACCGGTATCTGTACCATTTCCTTTGAGAGGGAGTCTGGTAAACCCTTTGTATTAAAGGAAGTGATGCATGTTCCAGGATTGAAGAAGAATCTTATCTCTATGGCGATGTTAGAAGACAAGGGATATGATGTTGTCTTTAGCCAGGGAAAGGCTTTCCTGCGCAGTAAGGCAACTGGTGAGACCCGGAGGATAGGGGTTCGAGTTAAGAACCTTTATCAATTGCAGGTAGATGGCTGTGTAGAAATGGCAGGCAAGGCAGAAGGAGTGGTGAGCCGGGATGATGGCGAGTTGTGGCACCAGAAATTGGGCCACCTTCACCATGGAGCTTTGAAGATACTGCAGTATATTTCTACTGGGCTTCCTAAGGGTACTCTTGCGCAGTTAGATCAGTGCAAGGGATATACCTTGGGAAAATTTGTGAAAGCCACCTTTCACAATAAGGATAGTCACGCCACGACGATCTTTGAGAGAATTCACACAGATGTGTGTGGACCTTTCTCAGTAGCTTCGACAGCAAAGCACAGGTACTATGTGATCTTAGTTGATGACTTTTCTCGGAAGTGCTGGATATTCTTCATGCAGAAGAAGAGCGAGACATACTCAAAGTTCTGTGAGTTCAAGGCACTGGTTGAGAAAGAATCAAGGAAGCAGGTGAAGGCTCTTAGGAGCGATAATGGTGGTGAATTCATCTCTGGCGAATTCAAGGACTTTTGCAGCGTAGAAGGAATTCAAAGAGAGCTCATAGCACCTCATAACCCACAACAGAATGGGGTTGCTGAGCGGAAGAACAGAACGATCATGGGTGCTCCACAGGCAATGTTGCATGATCACAGCCTACCCATACACTTGTGGGCGGAGGCATGTAATACTGCATTATATGTGCAGAACCGTTGTCCTCACATGATACTTGGCATGAGTACACCCGAGGAGGCGTTTTCTGGTAAGAGGCCTGATATTTCCCATTTGAGGATTTTTGGTTCATTTATATACATTCATGTGACGAAGGATGCCAGGAAGAAGCTTGAGCCAACCGCAGAGGTTGGGATATTTGTGGGGTACACTGATACGCCCCACAACTATTGTCTGTATTTGCCAAACAGTCGCAAGACTGTTGTGCGACGGGATATCAAATTTCAGGAGGAGAAAGCCATGAAGTGTTTGCTTGAGAGGGAGCCACACTTGCATGCAGATGAGGAGCTATTATTTCCTAAGGATGAGCTTCAGGATGTGGATCAGCCACAAGAGGAAGTTCATGGAGTGGAAGAGACCACTCATGTAGCGCCAACCATCAGAGGGCGGAAGCGCACTACAGAAGCTGAGCGACTGGCTCAAGATGCAGAGAAGGTTGTAGGAGCACCTACATCACAGCGCAGATAGAGACAGTCACCTGATCGGTACACTGGATACATGGCTCTTGTGAGAAAGTGTATCGTGACAGAGCCATCCTCTTTCGAGGAAGCTGTGGAGGATCCCACATGGGTAGATGCCATGGTGGAAGAGTATGATTCGATTGTCAGAAACAGTGCATGGGAGATTGTCCCGAGACCGGAAGGGAAATTAGTGGTGGGTTCGAGATGGATCTACAAAGTGAAGCAGGCAGCTGACGGGAGTGTGGAGAAGTACAAGGCAAGATTTGTTGCCCGAGGCTTTTCATAGATTGAGGGGATCGATTATGAGGAGACCTTTGCACCTGTCGCAAGGTATTCTTCCATACGGACGATTCTTGCTCTCTCAGTGCAGATGGGGTGGCACATTCATCAGATGGATGTGAAGACTACGTTCCTCAATGGAGTCATTGAGGAGGAGGTGTACATAGAGCAGCCCGAAGGTTTCGAGATCTTCAGCAGCGAGTCACATGTGTGCAGGCTCAAGAGAGCGTTGTATGGGTTGAAACAAGCACCTCGTGCTTGGTACACACGGATAGACAGTTATTTCACCGAACTTGGATTCTCCAAGAGTGAGGCGGATCCGAACCTATACCAGATTGTGGTGGAGGGTAAGTTGCTGATCATTGTACTTTATGTAGATGATTTTATTTTGACAAGTGATGAGCTGTTGATACTCTCATGCAAGGAGGATCTTGCAAAAGAGATTGAGATGAAGGACTTGGGCCTCCTTCATTATTTCCTGGGATTGGAAATTCGGTAGCACAGTGATGGACTGTTTGTTTCTCAAGGTAAGTATGCCCGGGAGATACTGGAGAAGTTCAACATGCATGGCTACAAGCCTGTTTATACTCCTCTTCCTAGAGGTTGGAGGAAGGAGGATGCTACTTCGGCGGAGGTAGTGGATGCCACTATTTATCAACAGTTGGTGGGGTCGCTTATGTATCTGGTCAATACACGACCCGACATATGCTATGCTGTTAACCAAATTTCACAAGCTATGGTTAAGCCAACCAAGCTCTTCTGGAAGGCAGGCAAGCATGTATTGAGATATCTCAGAGGCACATCGGGATATGGATTGTGGTACAGACAGTCGAATGAGGTGAAGCTATGTGGCTTCACGAATGCAGATTGGGCAGGGAGCCCAACGGACAGAAAGAGCACATCTGGAGGGATTTTCAGTATCGGGTCGACAGTAATTTCTTGGTACAGCAGGAAGCAGAGATCCATGGCACTCAATTCAGCAGAGGCCAAGTACATGGCAGCAAGTTTGGCTGCATGCGAGGCTATATGGATGAGGAAGATCCTAGTCGGGTTGTTCGGTTCACACTTGGATCCTACTGTGATTTATTGTGATAATCAGAGTTGCATCAAACTCTCGGTTAATCCAGTATTTCATGATAGATCTAAACACATTGACATCCGGTATCATCATATCAGAGATTGTGTGCAACGGAAGATCATGTTACTTTCATACATTCCCACGGAGGATCAGGATGCTGATATCTTGACGAAGGCGCTCACCAGGAGCAAATTCGAATACCACAGAGGCAGGATAGGGGTGGCAGATAATCCTTATCTTGTTGGGAGGGAGTGTTGAGATTGCAACAAGATGATGAGCTTAGTGGAAAGAAGTCGCCTTCACTAAGTGGGCCCGCGGGCTATTTTTGGTGCAAAGTCTATTTTTAGACTATGTCTATTTTTAGACATATGGATCATGTTCTATGAGTTGCGGATGCTATATTTGTGGATTGTTGTTCAAGTCGGAAAAAATATATGGACTTCTATTTTTAGACATCGTAATCTATTTGACACTTGATCTGAAATAGATATGTCGAAAATATTATTAGCTCTTAATTATAGTTGGACTCTAAACATTATCTTATCCTCTTGGAGCACTTCGAGTTAAGTGCCTGGAATGTATGTACATACGGTGACGAAGGAATTACGCTATTCCTAGGGTTTAGTGGAGCTATTGCATGGAGACTTCGATTAGAACTCGGTGATAGGAGTTTGGTGGAGTTGATTGAGGAGTTGATGGAGTTGTGTTCGGTTTAACTCGGTTAAACTCAGTTAGGCTAGTTGTATCTAGTCTAGCTAAGTTGATACACTAGTGAGAGTGGTGTGAATTAATTATTAATTAATTCACTAATTATTAACTCATAAATCAACTAAAGAATACATCAGTTAACTTTAGTGCATGGACAGTTTCAGTGGAGACCAGTGGAGAGGTAGGTGAAAGAGCAAGTCTACTATCAATTGTGACTATACTGGTGCATGAGTTTGCACCACACATTGATGGAGATTCCAATGAGGATTGCGCAGTGCATACCAGGTGGATTCAAACTTGGATTCAGCAATTATTCATCTTGGATTGCGCAGTAGAGGCAGGCTAACAAGTGGAGCAGATTGGAGCATGTGTTTTGCTAGATCTGAGCTTGTGCAGTGTGTAACAATTGGAGATTGTACTGAGAGCTTGTGAGGAGTTTGTAAAATTATTGTTACATGAAATCTATCATTATAATATACAGATAGTTGGGGGTTTTCAGCTTTAAGCTTTCCCATAAATATTGTGTTTATATGTGTGATTGATTATGGTTTTAATGTGCGCATGCGATTGTTTATTTTCCTCAAATTGATGATCAATAGTAGAAGAGGTTATGTATTCTGCATGAAGCTTAAATAGTGTGTAATCAGGATAATCTCGGTGAATAAGTTATCAATTATTCAAATTTATACATTATGTTTATCTTGAATGTTTTTCTTAAGAATATGTCGAAAGTAGGCTAGATTCAAAGTTCTTACTTGATCTTAGGCTATTCTTTGTTTATCTTAAATGTTTTCCTTTGAGAATATGTTGAAAGCAGACTAGGTTAAAGTCCTTATTTGATCTTAAGCTATTCTTTTTTTTCCTTTGAGTATGTTGAAATTAGGCTAGGTTAAAACTCCTTACTTGATCTTAAGCTTCCCTTTGTTTTCTTATATGTTTGCTTCTTTCACTACACTTTAGTGTCCCACACCATAAATCAACTTAAAGAGATCCTTTGATATAGATGACTTGCCCCATGGACCATTCTTGAAATCCTTTTGTGATTCCATAGCCCAATGGATTGATACTATTTTTTACCTATCCTATCAGCTGAACCATTCTTTCAACTTGCTCACACCTTTACCCCTCAAAAGACTTCCTTCATTTTGATGATATCCATCCCAACCAAAACCAAACAAAACCCTTGTACTTCATAACTAGCCTAATATCATATCATAAACCTTAAGGAAATATCTTTGAAAACACTTATATAAAGAAATCCTCTCTGAATCCAAGAAGGCTAGATCCTAGGATTCCAAAGTGGTTTTGATGTAGGCTCTACAGCATTTTTTCTTTCCAATCTTGCAAACTACAGAGACCTAACATCCTGGCGACCATACTTGGGAGATTTATTGAGTAATATATAACTTCACAACTCAATGAACCCCTATTTCTAAATGAAACTAGTGTCACCAAGACTGGTTATTATTGATTGTTGATGGTGAACAACAACCAAACCTTAAAAACAAGTAAAAATCCTTCACCTGGTGATTCCATTGGTATTTAGTAGGCCTGTTGACCCCACTGGTTTTTCCTAAGACTCCACTAGGAAATTATTTTACCCTTCAAACATCATTCAAACCCAGTTAAGAGGACTTTGAGGATTCAATTTTCTTTGAAAAAGATTAGTTAGCCTTTAAAAGACTGTCATACTTTGCTGAACTTTTCTCATCATTGGGTCTAAAAACACCACATATTGGCTTCTAGAAGAATTTATACTAGAGCCTATCCTGACCCAAATCCTCTTGAGATAGTTGATAATCCATAAATTATCCTTAGGAAATCTCCTAAATCCAATACTTCAACTGTTGTCAGACCAATTCTTAGAGCTAATTTTGTGCCTGAAAATATCTCATCTCTGCAAAATACACATGTTGACTTAAGAAACCCATCCAGAACTAAGTCACTTAGTGATATAGATCAGATAGACTTTGAGCCTCCACATTCACCCCAACATAGTGGTGAACATATTGATAGTAGAGAAACCAATCCACCTGACCTTCATTTCATTCATAGCTTTGGTTTTTCTCATCCTAGATCTGCTCAACAGTATTTTGCTGGTCCGAGTACTTCTGTTATCCATACACCCACTGTCCAAACTACTCCATTCCATCATCCTCCTCCTTTCATAAACCCTCCACTTGTAAACCCCCCATTTCTTCCACAACTTCCTATCATGGCAACATGGTATGCTCCTCTAGTCCTTCCTTTACCTTTAGCCAAATTGCCCCAGGAATATCAGTCCAAGATCCCATTATATGATGCTAGTGGTTCCATTACTGCTCAAATACATGTGGACAAAATGAATGACTATTTTGATAGAAATGAGATAGATAATGATACCATTAAACTCATATTATTTGCTCAAAGTTTAGGGGTAGAAGCAAGAAAATGGTTCAAAAGCTTAACCCCTCATAGTATTAATGATCTCCAAGCTTTCCACCAAACATTCATAAACAAATGGAAAGTTAGGAAGAACCTTCTCCAAATACTTTCAGATTACAAAAACCTCAAGATAAATACTGGGGAAAGTGTTCAAGATTATTGCACTAGATTTAATAGTGTTTATAATGCACTACCCCCAGATTTGAAACCTCCACAAGGCTCAGCGTTGGCCAAATTCCCTGAAGAATTTGATCCTGAAATGGCCTATCAGCTAAGAGAAAGGGATCCCTTAACTTTAGAAGACATGCAGAAGGGAGATCTTAGTGTGGAAACAAATCTGATTGAGAAAAGAGCTAGAATGGAAACTGAGAAGAGGGTATCATATAGGGACGAAGCTGCACCTTCCACATCTGAATCAAAAATGGAAAGGATGATGGAGAAGTTAATGGATAGGATGAGCATATATGAAAAAGCTCAATCTAGAGAAAATCAATCAGCTCCTCAAAACAGAAATCAATCCCAAAACCAAAATCAAAACTTTAGGAGAAATCAACCTCAGAACATACAAAGAGATGTTGATCAACATATCAGACCTCCTTTCCAAGAAAATTATGTTAATGAGGATGAAGAAAAAAATGAACAAACAGAGGATGACAACATAAACATGTTGGGAGTAAGAAAGAAGGATTCTGATCTCCTCCATGAAAGAAAACAAGGTCTATATACACCCTATGATGATAGAAGACCAGAAACTGAATACTATGAACCAGAATTTGAAAATTCCATCGTAGATCACATAAAAAATATGACCTAAGAAGTAAAAAGAATTAAGAAACTCCCAAGAAGAAAACCTCTAAAAATTCTGCCAAAAACAGCCCTGTAAATACTTCCAAAAATACAACATAAAATCATAAAAAAGTGGCTGAAAGTTCTGATCCAAACAAGGGAAAAAACACCCAAATCAATGAAAAACAGAGTGGTGACCCTAGCAGCACTAGCATTTCAGCTAATGCTCCTGAAAAAACCATTTTGACTACTATAAATAGTAGAAATCAGCAAGCTGATTTTGCTGATGAATTAGTGACTAAAAAGGTTGAATCAAACATTTTGAAAAATCAGATTCCTTTTAGCCTAGAGAGTGAAATTGCTAAAATCAAAATATCTGTCCCTCTCACTAAATTAGTCACTGAAAATTTATGTAGATGTCAAGTTTTGAAAGCCTTGAAAATTGAGAATGTTCATGACACTGTTATCTTAAGTGATGATAAACCAGAGCTCCTATTTGGACCAAAGATTGAAGGAATATTTCAAGAAGGAACTACCCCTCCATTCTATGTCAGTTTGAATATCCATGATAAGATTTTACGCAATGCTATGCATGATTCAGGGGCTTCTCATAACCTCATGTCCAAAGTCATCATGGAGAGATTAGGCCTTGAGATAACCAGACCATATAAAGATTTGTACTCTTTTGATTCCAGTAGAGTAAAATGCTTAGGCCTGATCAAAGATCTTTGTGTAAACTTAACCCAAATCCCAGCCAAATTCATAATGATGGATGTAGTAGTGGTTGATGTACCCCCCAAATATGGCATGCTTCTTTCAATATCATGGGGTGCTAAGTTGCAAGGTACTATGCATATGGATATAACTTATGCCACCATCCCTGTCTTCAGTCAACCCAGAAGACTCTATAGGGAAACACACATGAAATATATGGTGAGTAGTCATGAAAGACCAGAGAACTCTCCCCTTTATTCTATACATAATAACCTTGACTCATTCATTCTTTATAATGATGAGATTCCTAATGAGCAAAATTTAGTCAATGAAACATCACCCAATATAGTGGTCACTCCACATCCAAACTTAGCGGCAGCTATAGATGAAGAGGAAAACAAGGAGAAAACTAAAAGACAGTTTGCTAATTCAGAAAATCACAGCAAACAAATTCAAGGTCTTCAGGTCCAAAAAAATTACAAATATAGTGCAGATCATGAGAGTCAAAGAATAAAACCTCAAAACATTGAAAAACTGGAGGAACAAAACAAAATTCAACATAGTGCAAACCTGCGGGAAAAACACAATGACAGGTTAGGAAAAAAAAATAGAGAGGAAAGTATGAGTTTTGATGGGTCTTGCTCTAAAACTGGTGCAAGAGCAGGCATATGGGTGCACAACACTGAAAAAAATCATGTTGAGGGTCATTCCTTTAGATTAAACTTCCAATGTACAAATAACATAACAGAGTATGAAGCTCTCCTTTTAGGCCTGCATTTATTGAAGAAATTAGGGGCCAAAAGAATAACAGTTCATGGGGATTTAGAATTGATAATTAGGCAAGTGAATGGGGAACACACTTCTAAACATCCTACACTTAGAGCCTATAGAGATTATGCCATGGACTTGTTAAAAACATTTTTTGAATTTCAGCTTACTTTTGTCCCAAGGAACCAAAACATTCTTGCCAATGGATTAACCTTTGCTGCTAGAACTTGTCTAACACCTTATGAAACCCAGAAATGCACCACCCAAGTCAAATATAGACCAGTTGTCCCAGATAATGAAAAATACTGGCAAATTTTTTATGGAGATAAACAAATAGAAGACTTCCTACAGTCCAAAAATGAATTTGAAATACCAAACTCAGATTCAGAGTATGAACAAGACTGTCCTACTGAATAAAATCCACTTTTTGAAGAAGAAAAGTCTCTTGAGATTGCAAAAATAAATCTGTTAACTCATCAACCCAAACATAAAGAAAAAATAGCACAGATTTAGAAAAAGAAGACTTAGAAGTGTTGCAATCTAAAAATCAAAGCTTGCCAAAAGGACTGGTCCCATTAGAAGAATTGTTTGACTTGAATGATGTTGCCAAAAAGCCAAAATTGGAACCTATGGAATCTGAAGTGGAAGAATGAAACATAGGCAGTGATGAAAACCCCAAAATGATCAAATTATCCAAGACACTGCCAACTCACATTAAACTAAAATACATTGAGATTTTTAAATAATTTTCTAATGTGTTTGCATGGAGTTATGAAGATCTAAAATCATATGATACAGAAATAATCCAGCATAAGATACCCCTCAAATAAAACCAGAAGCCTTTTAAACAAAAATTGCGCAGAATCAACCCTGTTCAATTACCCCTAGTAGAGAAATAAATTAGAAAAATGTATGATGTTGGAATTATAGTCCCTCTTAGATACTCAGAATGGGTGTCTAATATTGTATCAGTTAGGAAGAAAACAGGAGAGATAAGGCTTTGCATTGACTTTAGAAACTTAAACAAAGATTCATTAAAGGACAACTACCCCTTGCCCAAAATGGATCATATCTTATAAAAGGTAGTTGGTTCTAGAAGAATTTATTTTCTATATGGCTTCTCAGGTTACAATAAAATATTGGTACATCCTGATGATCAACTTAAAACGGGTTTTACTACACCTTGGGGTACTTTCATGTATTTGAAAATGCCCTTTGGTTTAATGAATGCTGGTGCCACATTTCAGAGAACCATGGATATTGCATTCTCAGAAGAAATAGGATACTTCATAGTGATTTACTTAGATGGCATCACTGTATATTCTAAAACATATGAAGAACACCTAATGCACTTGAGAAAATTATTTGAGAAATGCAGAAAATTTGGGCTATCCTTAAATCTAAAGAAAACATTGTTTGGTCTCCAAGAAGGTAAACTTCTTGGACATATCATATTTGAAGAGGGAATAAGGATAGACCCAGAGAGGATTGATGGTATATTGCAAATCAACCATCCTAGAAACATCAAGGAACTTCAATATTTCATTGGGAAGATTAATTTCTTGAGAAGGTTCATACCCAACCTAGCTGAACTCCTTAGAAATATGATAAATATGTTTAAAAGAGAAGAAGGAGTTAAATGGACCTTAGAAGCAAAGAAATCATTTGAGCTGGGAAAACAAGCACTAACCAAAACACCAGTTCTCATTAATCCTGATTTTACAAAGGATTTCTTTACTTTTTCATTTGCATCAGAACACACAGTAGCTGTTTTCCTATTACAGAAAAACTTGAATGGACAAGAGCAACCAATTGCATTTTTTATCAAGGCATTAAGAGATGCACCTCTGAAGTACAACATAATGGAAAAACAAGCCTTTTCCTTGGTCAAAGTCTTAAAAGACTTCAGATTTTGGATTTTACATTCCCACATTATATACTTTGTGCCTCATTCAGTTGTAAAAGACATATTGACCCAAGATCCAGATGGAAAAAGAGGAAAGTGGATTGCTGTAATTTTAGAATATGACTTAGAAATCAAGCCCACTAAGCTCATAAAAGGTCAAGGTCTAGCAAAACTTATGGATGAATCCAACTTTCAAGCTCTTGATATAAACATGTTTAATGCATTAAATGAATAAGAGGAGTTGACAACTCCAATTATTGAAGATCATTTTCTGAATTCATCTTGGTATGCTGATATTTTGTATGTTTTGCTCAATCTTAATGCCCCTCCTAGTTTGTCTAAAACAAAGGCAAGATTCTTAAAGTTCAAAGCTGTAAATTACTACATTTTAGATAAATGTTTATATTTGAAAAATGCTAGTGGTTATTTCTTAAATGTTTGCCTGAGAATGATGCAGATAATATCAAGCACGAGTTTCATGAAGGAGAATGTGGAGGCCACCTCTACTGGAAGTCAACTACTAACAAAATCATTAAAGCTAGTTACTACTAGCCCACTCTCTTTCATGATGTCCACAAAATGATTACTTCCTGTCAAAAATTTTGAAGATTGCAACAAGAAACAGTGAAGGAGGCATCCTGAAACATCATCCTTGATCCTAGTTGGAAAATAATCACCTAAACTAGGTGGGGCCCACACAGGTGATTTTTGGTGCAATGTTTATTTTTAGACTATGTCTATTTTTAGACATGTCGATCATATTCTATGAGTTGCAGGATGTTATTTTTGGATGGTTGGTCAAGTTGGAAAAATAGATGGACTTCTATTTTTAGACATATTGGGCGGAATCTATTTTTAGATTTCCAGTCTAAAAATAGATACGTCGAATATTATTAGCTCTTAATAATATTTGGACTCTAAACATTATCTTATTCTCTTGGAGCACTTCAGTTAAGTGCATAGATGTGGAACAACATCTAAAAGAAGGAATTACGCTATTCCTGAGG
Organism: Pinus albicaulis; assembly: GCA_034641835.2. NCBI lineage: Eukaryota > Viridiplantae > Streptophyta > Pinopsida > Pinales > Pinaceae > Pinus > Pinus albicaulis. Next base: position 1,444,959,979 of record CM076581.1, read on the forward strand.
GTTTACTAGAGCTAATGCATGGAAACTTCAGTTAGAACTCATGTGACAGAGTTTGGTGGAGTTGGAGAAGTAGTTGGTGGAGTTGTATTTAGTTTAACTCAGCTAGACTCAGTTGAGCTAGTTGTATATAGTCTAACTGATTGATACACTAGTGAGAGTGGTGTGAATTAATTAGTAAATTAATTCACTAAATAATAACTCATTAATAAACTAAAGAATACATCAGTTAACTACAGTGCATGGCAGTTTCAGTGGAGACCAGTGGACAGATAGGTGAAAGAGAAAGTGTGACTATCAGTTGTGACTATAGTGTTGCATTTTTTGCACCACACATTCATTGGAGATGCCAATGAGGATTGCGTGAGAAATGTTGTAGCAATTTGAGTTCATTCAGAGCCATTCTTCAGCAGGTATTGCGCAGTAGAGGCAGGCTAGCAGGTGGCAAAGATTGGTGCATGGATTTGCAAGATTGGGCCTTATTAGTGTGTAGCGATTGTATTGTACTGAAAGCTTGATATGATCAGCTTTGTATGAGTATTGTTACATGATCTCTATGAAATATATTATATACAGATATTTGGGGTTTTCAGCTTCAGGCTTTCCTATTAAAAAACTGTGTTAATGTGTGTGAATTTTTATTGTTTCATGTGTGCATTGCAACTTGATTTAATTTCCATAGATGATCAATGGTGGAATAGATTCTGTATTTTGCAAGAAGATAAATATCGTGAGATTAGGAGAGTACGAATATATACATGCATATTGTATATAATTTCTACATGGTATCAGAGCAGCTGATCATTGGAGCAGATTTCAATTATTGAAGCGGTTGAGTTTTGTGCTGGTGGAATTCGAATTTGCTGCAGTGTTTTCTTGGTGTCGAAGTTGAGCATTCATTGAAATATATTTCAACAGATTGCGATTGGAGTATGCCCTTGATGTCAGCTCAAATTATATTGCATGGAAGGATAGGATGGAGGCGGTGCTGGATGATAATGGGTTGAAGGAGTTCATAGATGCTGATATTCCAAAGCATGGTTCTAGCGATGCAGCCGCACTTGACGCATGGAAAAAGAAGGTAGCAAAGTGTCGAAGGATTCTGTTGGAAGGTGTGAAGGACCACAATGTGTCCAACCTTCATGGTAAAGCCACTCCATTCTTAATGTGGAAGGCTTTGACAGACTTTTTCCAAAGCAGAAGTGACCAGAGGAAGTTGGCACTTAAAGACAAGCTCAGAAAAATAAAAATGGAGAAGAATGACACTATTCTGGTATACTTGACAAAGTTTTTCCACCATAGGATGAGCTTCTAGATAAGTGTAGAGTTAGTGTTGATGAAGAAGACTTGGTGAGCTTGGCTCTCCTTGGGCTTCCGAAGAGTTGGCATATCTATGAAGACTCTGTCAATGGACGGGAGAAACTGCCAGGATGGGAGTGACTTTGGTCGGATATTGTGCAGGAGGAGATAAGGCGAAGTACCAGGGATGGCTCTTCATCAAAGCATGATGATGAAGAGGATTGTGCTTTGGCTGCTAAAGAAAGGAAAGGGAAGGGGAAGAAAAATCCTTCTCAATCCGGTGCAGATGGCAAAGAGCGTGACATGTCCAAAGTGAAGTGTTTTCATTGTCACGAACATGGGAATTTCGCCACAAATTGTCCACAGAAGAAGAAGAATAAGCAAGTTACTGGAGTTGCAGCTGGTGAGGCTCTTGCCTTGAAATTTGAGCTTGACTTCTCATTGATCGCATGCATGGTGTCTAGTGCATTGGGATCGGGGTGGTACTTTGATAGTGGTGCTTCCTTTCACATGACGGAAGATGTGAACCTTTTCAATGACTTGGTGGAGAAAGATATCCAGTTGCATGTTGATTTGGGCAACAATGGATGATACAATGCGACCGGCATTGGTACCATTACCTTTCATAGGGAGTCAGGTAAACTCATTCTTTTACAAGATGTAGTGCATGTTCCAGGTTTAAAGAAGAATTTAATCTCAGTCGCAATGTTAGAGGATAAAGGGTATGATGTTGTCTTTAGTGAAGGAAAATCTTTCCTTCGGCACAAAGCAACAAGACAAGTCAAGAAGGTTTGGATTCGAGCAAAGAATCTCTACATACTTGAAGTAGATGGGATTTCTATGGAGCTTCCTACTGTTGGGAAGTGCAAAAAAGACATGCAATTGAAGCTTGAGAGGGAGCAGGATTTGCATGCAGGTAAGAGTGAACCTCGGGATGTGAAGTAGCCACAATATGAGGACCATGGAGTGGGAGCAACCACTCATGTAGAGAAATTTCGTGCTATATGGGTAGAGGGAGTGTATGCAGCTATACCACCAGGTGAGAGGTGGGACGACATGCATGAGTAATCCCAAGAGGATATTTCTGGGAAATATTCATTGAGATGGTGTGGATCTCATGAATTTAACCTGGCTATGAGGTGCCCACAGAGCAGCAGTAGCATGATCAGTTGTATTGATGCAGGCAGATCAAAGTGACAGTGTCAAATACTGAAGCATGGTTCAGAGTTGATAGCAAGTGCAGAGTGCATGGGTGCAGAGTTCAACAGCGCAATGGTTCCTGAAGACATGTGCAGTTGGTACCAACAGAATCCGAGGAATTTGATGATAGATGCATTAAGACTAATTGAGTTTTATGGAGCCTTTCAGTTTCGGAAGAGTTGCAGAGCAGATGCATGGAGTTGCAGGGCGCTTGCAAAGGTTGCAGGGCGAATGCATGGAGTTGCATGTCGCATGAAAAGACAGTCCTTTCTTGTTGAGAGGGAGTGTTGAATATTGCAACAAGACACAGTGAAGGAGGCATCCTTAAACATCATCCTTGATCCTAGTTGGAAAATAATCACCTAAACTAGGTGGGGCCCACACAGGTGATTTTTGGTGCAAAGTCTATTTTTAGACATGTCGATCATATTCTATGAGTTGAAGGATGCTATTTGTGGATGGTTGGTCAAGTTGGAAAAATATATGGACTTCTATTTTTAGACATATTAGGCGGAATCTAATTTTAGATTGCCAGTCTAAAAATATATATGTCGAATATTATTAGCTCTTAATAATATTTAGACTCTAAACATTATCTTATTCTCTTGGAGCACTTCAGTTAAGTGCACAGATGTGGCACAGTAGCTGACAAAAGGAATTACGCTATTCCAAAGGGTTTACTAGAGCTAATGCATGGAGACTTCAATTAGAACTCATGTGACAGAGTTTGGTGGAGTTGGAGAAGTAGTTGGTGGAGTTGTATTTAGTTTAACGCAGTAAGACTCAGTTGAGCTAGTTGTATCTAGTCTAATTGATTGATACACTAGTGAGAGTGGTGTGAATTAATTAGTAAATTAATTCACTAAATAATAACTCATTAATAACCTGAAGAATACATCAGTTAACTACAGTGCATGGCAATTTCAATGGAGACCAGTGGAGAGATAGGTGAAAGAGCAAGTGTGACTATCAGTTGTGACTATAGTGTTGCATTGTTTGCACCACACATTAATTGGAGATGCCAATGAGGATTTTGTGAGCAAGGCTGGAGAAATTTGAGTTCATTCGGAGCCATTCTTCAACAGGGATTGCGCAATAGAGGCAGGCTAGTAGGTGGCAAATATCAGTGCATGGATTTGCAAGATCGGGCCTGATTAGTGTGTAGCGATTGTATTGTACTGAGAGCTTGATATGATCATATTTTTATGAGGATTGTTACATGATCTCTATGAAATATATTATATACATATAGTTGGGGTTTTCAGCTTCAGGCTTTCCCGTTAAACAACTATGTTAATGTGTGTGAATTTTTATTGTTTCATGTGGGCATTGCAATCTTGATTTAATTTCCGCAGATGATCAATGGTGGAATAGATTTTGTATTTTGCATGAAGCTAAAATAGTGTGAGATCAGGAGAATCTTGGACATATAACACATAAGTTATAAAATTTCTACAGCAAATACCAACTTTTTGAAGGCAAAAGAAAACTGCTTCCCTTACTTCTGCAACCAATCACTCTTGAAGCTCATTTTCAGCAGTGGGGTCTAGACTTCATTGGAGAAATATATCCTGCTTCATCTGCCCAACATAGATGGATCCTCACAGAAATAGACTATTTTACAAAATGGATAGAAGCCATCCCCTCTAGGAATTCCACAAACTCAGTCATCATTTCATTCCTTGAAAACCATATACTATCTAGATTTGGCTGTCCTAGAAAGATAATAATTGAAAATGTTGCTGCATTTGGGTCAAAAAATATGGTGGAATTCTGTCATAAATATCAGATTATATTGGGTCATTCTACAGCTTATTACCCTCAAGGTAATGGGTTGGCAGAATCCTCAAATAAAAGTTTGGTAAACATTATCAAGAAGTTGCTAGAAGATAACAGAAAATCATGGCACAATAAGCTAGTACATGCATTATGGGCAGACAGATTGACAGTTAAAAATTAAATTGGGATGTCTCCTTACCAGCTAGTTTATGGAACAGATGCAATATTTCCAACTAGTTTAAGAGTGCCAGTCGTGAAGTTGATCCAAGAAGTACAGTTTGAAGATGATGATATGACAAGAAGAATAAACCAGACTATACATCTACAACAAACCAAAGAGGAAGTATACATCAGAGCATAGAAACTACAAGAAAACATCAAGAATTTGTTTGAAAAAAGAGCTAAGGCAAGTGATTTTAAAATTGGTGATAAAGTTTTGAAATGGGATTCAAGAAGAGAAGATAAGGGAAAACATGGAAAATTTGATAATTTATGGCAAGGCCCTTATCTTATTCAATCTGCTGTGGGAAACAGTGCATTATTTCTGCAAGAATTGGATGGAGCTGAATATTTTGGAGGTCCTGTCAATGGCAGGATTCTCAAACATTATTTCTGTTAACTAATATTTTTAGTTTCAAAGCTTTTTGTTCATTGTATATAACACTACTTTTGGATTTGAAAAAAGAGAAAAATACAAAAACAATAGAAAAAGAGAAAAAGAGGGTAAAAATAAAAGAAGAAAGGTATAGCCCCATACCAAAAAAGAAAGGAAAACCTGAAAGTGTGCAAGCTTAAATGCCACTACCAAAAAGAACACTGCTATTTAGTCATATAGCCTAATCATGACTAGATAGATTTCAATTTACTATTGATAGGTTAGTGAATCAGATTAGCCAAACAATTTAATCTTATCTTATCACTACACTAGAATAGGATAGAAAGAAATAGCTCTAATCAGACCAAAACTTGAGCTAAAAAGAATAAAAATAACCGGTTCTAACATGCTCAAAATTTAAACCAAGAAAAAGAAAGAATGACTCTAAATAGATCAAAATCTGAGTCATAAGAAGAATGAAGAATGCTTGTAATTTTCAGATCTTAAGCCTTCACAATTTTGTTTTAAATTTTTCCAAATAAAGTCTATGTGCAGCTTGTACATACAGCCATAGACACCATGGCAAATCAAACAGACTAATCTTGATTTGACTGTGTTTAAATTTCTGTTTTAGAAAATAGAGAATAAGATCTGTCAGACAGTTTAATCCTGCCAGATAGTAGCTTAGGTAGAGAATTTATGAGTTCAACTGTGTAATCTGAACTCATGGAAGAAATAAGGGTGGAGTTAGATTAGTTTCCTACTTTCAGTAAAAAAAATAATAAAAAATGTTGATGTCAAAATGTTTGCAAGTCCAAGTGCACCTTATGAAGAAAAAATGTTCAGAAAAGTAGGCTGTGTAGGTAGAATGTTTGGGAAAAATTTGTTTGCTGATACAAAGTACTGATCATATTTTTAAGCAGTATGATCAAGGAAGAAAATGTTTTCAATGGATAAGGCACGGGTCTACATTCCAGAGATCAATTTCTGAAATTCTTGACACCTTCAAGGAGCTGACATCCCCAAGTGGAGCCACTGTTAGCCATCAGTAAATTTTTGTCATAGCAAATGATGGCTAAAACAGGTCTTGAGCCTTTAAGAGATTATTTTCATAGAAAATTTCTCATTCTTGAAGACTTCTGTGTTTTCTAACTCAAGAATAATCTTCACTGCTGTTTCTTTCAAAAAATCCTCAAGAAACATTGCAATATGAAAGAGATTGTTTTTTAGGCCATTTTCCATCATTTTCTAAGCCTATTTCATTCATTTTCCCCTTTTATTTATCCTTCATTTTCCTTGAAAACTCCTTTTATCCTTCTCATTTACCCTTCATTTTCCTAAAAAACCTTCAAAAATTCCTTTTAAACTTATGAAAATCCTTTCTTATGGTTTAAATCATCCTTGTTTTCCTATCGGAACCTCAAAAAACTCAAAAAACCCACTTAAACCTTGTTTCACTCTTTTATATTAAGAAACAAGCTTCAAGACCCCTTGGCTTAAGCTCCTTTTCTCTTCCCCACCATAAAACCTTGTGCCCGCGACCAAGGCCTTAGCCCCATCGCCATCGTGCATCAGCGTTCCCTTTTCTTTTTTTCCCTTATCTTTTTTATGTTGATTGGCCGATGCCCCGACGTGATCTCCACTGTCGATTGGGTTTTGATCTAACGGCCAGTGCTAACTCTCTATGCCACTTATTAGCCCTTTTTCCTAGCTCCTGGTCCCTTACTCCTCCACAGGACCATGCCCCAGCACCAAGCTATTAGCCCCATCGCATCGGTGATTCACATTTTTTCTTCATTACCCTTGCCTTTTCCTCCACCGATGTTTCCACCTCCGATGTAATATGCACCGTTGATTTACCCAGATCAACGTCTCTCCATCTTCCCTCCAATTACCCATCGCCCAATAGGTCTCTCATCCTTTGTCTTCTCGACAGCAGATCTCCACCATCGATCTAGGAGATCCAACGGTTATCAAACCCCTCCTCCTAGCCCTTGTCCCAAGCCTCTTATTTCTCCACTCTCGGTCCCCTACTCCTCCACAGAACTGCACCTTTCCCTTTTTCCTTAGCCCCCATTCCTTCGTTATTTTTTCCCTCTGCCCTCATTTTTTTCATAACCTGAGACCTTATTAAAACTCAAGAAAACTTTAAAATTTCTAAGATGGGCCCTTTTCTTTTCCCCCCGCCTTACCATTCCACAAAGTGATCCTGACCGTAGATCTTATTGATCTGATGGCCACCATGCTTCCCCTCTCACCCTCCATTCTCCCAAATAATGTATATTCGTTCACCCTTGCAATCAATCCCCACCGTAGATCTTCTTGATCTAACGGTTCCCACTTAACCCGATCCAATAACCCATTACACACAACATTCCCGCTATCAAACAAAATACCCCACGTCTCCATTGGTCCCACCCCCTATTATTCAACCACTCGTCCAATCGTTGATCGACACCTGTCCTCCACTCCCCTATCCACCGATCAACTTCACGTTTTCGCGCTCCCTCTCTATCATCGATCTGCATCACTGCAGATTGGACAACTGATGCACTCCGAACACCGAAATATCCTGACGTGTAACTTGGACATGAAATAGGCGGTATTGGGGAGGACATGCGTCGCCTGACGGACGATATCGTGTTCGTTCAGGCATAAACCACTTACTGCCTAAATCATGCGTGAAAACCATTCGTGGTTTTCTCAAAACCACTTTCTTCTATTTTCGCACCAAAACTCAAAATTAAACCTTGTTTTCGTGTGTTTTTTCCATAAAACCTCCCCCTACATGCATTTCCTCCTCCTCACTACTCCTTTCGCCCTCCGCCGGCCTCCAAAGAAGTTTACCCATCCCTCGTAGGTTTTATATCACAGTTTTTTTTGTTTGTTGCAGGTGCAATGGCTGTCGAAGCTGAAGACCACCCCCTAGCCAGACCAGTGGCAGAAACCCTCCAAGATGAAGATCCTTTGGGTTTTAAATGCAAAAAGGGGAGGTGCACGGCCTTCAAGTCTCTTGTTAGTGCCTCATAAGCACCGGTTAGATAATAAAACCCTCCAGCGAGGCAATAAACCCCTCTAGACACAAAGAAAGAGATTAAAAGGTTAAAGGAGGAAGATTAAAGTCAAAAGATGGAGATTTAAATGTTTAATCCTACAGTTTTAATAATAAATACACAATTAAAATGATAAAACAGTCAGCAGAAAGGACAAAAAAAGCACGAAGATGATTATAGAGGCCCAAAAGTAATACCAAAGGCCTAAGTAGAGTTTAAAGTGTCGAAGACAGACAGATCACCCAAAAGAAGGCTTTAAATGCCAAATCATTGAAGCCTTTGTTGCTCCAAAGATCAAAATGCCACCTACAAGTTCATTTTTCCTCAAAAGAATACAAATTTAATGCACAGTTAGAGATATTTTCCAAAGACAGCTCATAAAGTAATTACAAGCCTACCAAAGCCTCAAAAGTCAACAAAAGTGACTGAAGTTGATGAAAGTTAATGTAAAATTAACTAAAACAAAGTTAAATGTCTGAAAATCTTCTCCATAAGGCCTCCCAGAGGCCGAGAAGCATTTACTCTGTATTAATTGAATAGTTGGACCTTCTTTCCACTCCACCTCCTCAAATTTACCTATATATATCATATGAGGAGTCTAGTATTATGGTTGGTTGCATACTTATTGAATGTAAATAGTTGTTGAGGCTGTTGAAGCTTTGTTTTGTAATTGAAGAAAGATAGGCTGAGATGAAAAGTTTGAAGCTGTAAAGACCCACTGGACTTGAAGATTGTAACTGGTTTGAACATCGAATATACAAGTTGATTTATGGGATCCTGGTCTATGTCAATGGTGATGTTTTTCTTATTATAATTGTCATTTTTCTCATGTTTTACATACTGTCCATTTTCTCTAATAAATAACAGCAAATATAGATTAGGATTTACTTTTAAAGTACCCTAAATCTCATTAATAAGCTTTATCTTTATGTTTTCTTCTAAATGTCTGTTTGGGAATGATTTCAATAGAGTATAACCAGTCAAGGAATGTTGGTGAGCCCATGTCTTGCTGAGTAAAACTTGAGATATTGTTTTTGAATGATATTTTCATTGCATGCTAAGTAAAGTTAAAACTAGGGAAGTCTATGGTTATCCCTGTCCTCTAGTGTTTTCTCCAACAGCTGTTTTGAAATTTTCCCTTAAGAGTATGTCAAAAGAAGGATAGGTTAAAAATCCTTACCTGATCTTAGGCTACTTTTTATGTTTATCTTGAATGTTTTTCTTAAGAATATGCCAAAAGCAGGCTAGATTCAGACTTATTACTTGATCTTAGGCTATTCTTTGTTTATATTAAATGTTTTCCTTTGAGAATATGCTGAAAGCAGACTAGGTTAAAAGTCCTTATTTGATATTAAGCTATTCTTTGTTTTCCTTTGAGTATGCTGAAAGCAAGCTAGATTAAAACTCCTTACTTGATCTTAAGCTGCCCTTTGTTTTCTTATATGTTTTCTTCTTTCACTACACTTTAGTGTCCCACACCATAAATCAACTTAAAGGGATCCTTTGATATAGATGACTTGCCCCATGGACCATTCTTGAAACTTGTTGTGCAATTAAATCCTTTTGTGACTCCATAGCCCAATGGATTGATACTATTTCTTACCTATCCTATCAGCTGAACCATTCTTTCAACCTAGTCACACCTTTACCCCTCAAAAGACTTCTTTCATTTTGATGATATCCATCCCAACCAAAACCAAACAAAACCCTTGCACTTCATAACTAGCCTAATATCATATCATAAACCTTAAAGAAATATATTTGAAAACACTTATATAGATAGATTTTTCTCTGAATCCAGGAAGGCTAGATCCTAGGATTCCAAAGTGGTTTTGATGTAGGCTCTGCAGCGTTTGTTCTTGCTAATATTGCAAACTACAGAGACCTATCAGAAACTACCCTCCCCACGACCACAATTGGTTGCGATGCAGTCTCCGCATCACAACAATGAGTTTCCTCTTGTTATTGCAGTTTGTGCTTTATTGTGATTCCTATTCTATTCTATTCTCAGGTGCAAGAGATTTATTGACTCAATCTATCTCTATTCTACCCTACTTACTCCTCTCAGTTGCGAGAGTTATTTGAAATGGAAATAATGAAACTTACTCGTGCTAAGGCTTTAGGTGTGCGCCATTCACCCATCCTGGTACTACTTGGTCATCCAGTTGTGCTAACCAAACTGTTCCGAAACTCGAATTTCAATTACATGGTAAGGTCCCATCCAATGCATTCCAAGCTTACCTGGGAACTTTTGAAACTTTCTATCATACAATAAAACTTTTCCTCCGACCGCGAACGTTTTATGTTTGATATAACGATCATGCCAAGCCTTCTGTCTATATTTTTAGACCATCTGATGGAATTCCGCCAGAAATATTTCCTCTTCAAGCTCTTGTAGCTCATGGAGGTGCTCCTTGATTGAGTCTTATTCTGTTAAAAGTGGTGTTGAAGCGATTTGCAGACTTGGTATGATAAATTCAGCAGGTACCACCGCTTCCCTCCTGTACACCAGCTGGAAAGGAGTTTGATTATGCAACCTTTTTACAGTTGTCCTATATGCCCATAATGTTGCTGGTATGTGATCGTCCCAGTCATCTCGATTAGCATTGAAAATATTTGTTAGTCCTTTTTCTAGGATCTTATTAAATGCTTCAATTGTTCCATTTACCTGAGGATGGTACGGACTACTCTTATGATTTTGTACCATAAAATTTTCTAACAGAGATTTGATTGTTGTATTGATGAAGTGTGTACCTTGATCGCTAGTGAGACTTCTAGAGTAGCCAAATCTGCCAATGATATTTTCAAAAATTAACCTGGCTGTTGTTTTCTGCCATGCAATCCTTCACTGGTACCAATTCCACCCATTTGGCAAGGTAATCTGTTTAGTAATTATGTACCTTTCCTATGAAATTCTTGCGACAGGTGCTATTGGTCCTATAAAATCAACAGCCCATTTCTAAAATAGCTGCAATGCTCATATAGGTTGAAGTGGTAACTCATCTCTGTGTGATGGACTTCCCATTCTTTGGCAGACATCACATTTCTTTACAAATGTTTTACTGTCCTTGTGTACTGTGGGCCACCATAACCCTGCTTGTAATATCTTTCTTGCGATGGGTTTTGCACCGATGTGACCCCTCGTAACTCTGTAATGACACTCCCACAGTATATCCTCTCTTTCATGGTCCATGACACATCTCCACAAGACTTGATCTAATCCCATATTATACAGTTGTCCTGTTGTTAATTGATATTCTGCTGCCTTTACGACAAGATGTCTTCTTTGAGTCACTGTATATTCATTCGAGCATTCTCATGTTGCCAGATAGACTGTTATTTGATCTAAATAGTCTTGGATGGCTTCTACTCTAAAGAGATCAGCATCTGGCAGCTGATCATCCAGGGACCCTCCATTCTCTCCATTTTCCAGCCTTGATAAATGGTTAGAACCCACATTTAGTCTTCCCGGTTTCACTATCACTTCAAAGGTGAACTCCTGGAACAGTAGGAGCCATTTACAGATCCTTCCTTCAAGGACCATCTTGTTAACTAGGTACTTCAATGTTGAATGGTCCGTGAAGAATTTGAACGTACGTCCTAATAAGTAATGGAAAAACTTCTACCGGGAATACACCATTTCCAGATATTCTTGTTCTGTTGTTGTGTAGTTCCTTTCAGTCGTCGACAACTTCCTGCTCGCAAAGTAGACTAGGTGATCAACTGAACTTTCTTCTGGCTGAGCCAGAAATGCTCCTAATGCAATGTTGGAGGCATCAATATGGACGTGGAGCTACTTGTCCCAATCAGGATGAACTAATATGGGTGCACTTGCTAATTTTTATTTCAGTGTATTGAGGGCAGTAGTACACTCATTTTTCCAAATGAATTGTTTCGATTTCCGCAAAAAAATTTCCAATGGGGTTGTTATCTTTGCATAGTTATAGATGAATCTTCTGTAGTACCCGATACGGCCTAGCAGTGATCTCAACTTTTTCATGGTTTCTGGTGCCTCTATGTTAATTATAACTGCCACTTTTTCTGGATCCACACAGACACCTTGTTTACAAACAAAATGTCCTAGCAGCGTCCCAAAAGGTACTGCAAAGATGCACTTCTTAAGATTAAGTGAAATATGGAGTTGTCTACATCTATCGAACATTATCCTCAATAAGGTTGCATGATTTTTCAAAAGGTTGTAAACTGTCCAGTCATCCATATAAACCTCAAGGAATTTGTGGATATATTCCCGAAATTCTACTATTACAATCCGTGAAAACATCGTTGGTGCATTCTTTAGTCCAAAGGGCAGTACATGATATGCAAACGAGCCCCATTCAGTTGTAAAATTTGTTTTCTTATTGTATTCTTCAGCTATCCTCACTTGATGGTATCCTAAAAATCCATCTGTACATGAATAAGCTTCATTCCCTGCGACATTTTTGAGCACCTCATCACTGAACGGAGTGGGGAATGGATCATGTATGCATGCGTTGTTGAGGCTCCTATAGTCAACACATACTCGAATCTCAGACTTTTCCTTTTTTCTTTGTATGACTATAGGACTTACCCACTCTGCTTCTTCCACTGGAAAAATCAACCCTACTTTCAGCATCTATCTCTGCATTGACCTTCTCTTTTACTCTTGGATTTAGATGGTAAGGTCTGTGCTTTACTGGTCTTGCATCGAGCTTCAAGATTATACGCATTTCCCACATGTCTCCTTTTATTCCTTTTAGCTTCACTACTGAGGATGGGAATAATTCTTTATATTCCTGTAGAAGATTAAATATCTCCTTAGTCATTTCTGCATCCTAGTAGTCACCAATTGATGCAATTTTGGGTTTTTCCAGGGTTCTGATGTTCAGTTTTTTGGTCTTCAATGGTAGTAGATGGATTCCCTTTGTTGTAGGTTCTTATTTTATATCTCACTCCCCTTCTTTTTCTTCAAAATATAAGTGTCTAAGATTTTCTAGATCATCATCATCCATTTCACCTTCTTTTGCATGTTAGTATCCATTTTGTCCAAATTTTTCCCCGTCTGATTAATTTTAACGAGTCCAAACGAGTAAACTCGGTGAATTTTTCATATTTAGAGAGTATGAAAAATATCATAAAATACAACTATGTGCCCCTTCTGATTAGGTTTAACAAGTCTAGACGAGTAAACTCGGTGAATTTTTCATGTTTAGAGAGTCTGAAAAATATCTTAAAAGACGACTCCATTGGGGTACCTTTGTCATGTCTTGATAACCGGGCACGGAAAAGGGAGAATAGTAAGCCAAAAATAGTTTATTTTCCGTAAGTTAGCCCATCGAAGCCGGAAAAGTGAGAAATCTATGTTCGATGGACGTCTACCTCATTTTGTTATGAGTATGAGGAGACAGAGTGAACTCAGTACTCTTTGTGAAATTTTAACGAGTCCAACAAAGAAAAAATCGGTGCCCTCCATGGAATTTTAACGAGTCACGCAGAGAAAACTCGATTACCTCCGTGAAATTTTAACTAGTCACGCAGAGAAAACTCGGTTACATCTGAAATTTTAATGAGTCACACAGAGAAAACTTGGTAAATTTTTCGGTTTAAAGAGCTTTGAAAAAGAGGAAAAGAATGGCTCCTTACTCTCTGTCGTGGTAGTTTAACGAGCCCGACAAAGTCAACTCAGGGTTTTTTCAGTTTTATGAGCGAGAAAAAGGTTCCTAAAAAGAAAGCTCAGTGCTTCTTCATAATTTTAACGAGTCTGAAGAAGAGAACTCTAGGTTTTTTGGATTAACGAGCAAGAAAAAGACCATACAAAAAGAACGCTCGATATCAACTTCGTATAAGTTTAACAAGTCCGAAGAAGGGAACTCGAGGTTTTTCAGATTAACGAGCAAGAAAAATACCGTAAAAAGAATTCTCGAGAAAACATGAGTATGTCTGCATATGAATCTTGATCACTCATCAGAACATCAGTACCAAATCTCAAAATTTGCGACACATGCGCAGCAAGAATTCACGACTTTTTCCGACTAGCTTAAGAGAGTCATGCCCCATAATTGGCTATAAGAAGGTCGGAAGACCTTCATTTTCACTGTGTTGAGTGCTATGAAGAAGCTCTGGGGTGAAAAGGGGTGAAATCTTCAGTTGACGATTACGGTCAATCCGGGCAACGGTTTTCCTTCTCGCGAGATCCAGGTAAGAGCTAGAACCTCCTGCTATCATTTAATTGTCTTTTTGTTACTTTTTTTTGGTTCAAAATGAGAAAATTTTGAGGCCCTAAAAAAATTCTTGCGCCTAACGCGGGCCAGTAGTACACTACCCAAGAAGTAGACAGTATATACCCAAAGGCCAATAGTGTACTTCTTTGGAATGCACGGATTATTTCCTTCTTACCATCGAATCCCCACTGGGTACCAGGGGACAGTACTAACTCTGGATCACCTGTGAAGTTCATCCCTACATAGGGATAATCCTCAATCATAATAATCTAGGAGTTTAGCCAATCAAAAAATCCATCATCAAAACAGTGGCGGACGGGACCCTCTCCAGTCTGCGGAAGCAAGGCTACCCACCGAGTTTGCCTCGGCTCGCGTGGGCCCAAAGGCACTATAACGATCCTAGGCCTCATCAATGGTATCCGCTCTAGTAAGAAAGAGACAATCAGTGTACCATACCCAAACTCTCTTTGGATACGGTCTTACATGCGGTAAGCTCTACTCGGACCCAAAGGATAACTCCATCACACCAATCAAATACCTCAGGCTGCATACAGTCCAAGGCTAGGAGCACCTGAGCTTTGGTGGCCACATGCTGACTCTTGGCACCTGCCAAGCGAAAAATCATCCATAAGATAGACCTCAATGGTCTCAAAGCCACCTGTGCGATCGGTACCCTGTTTCTCACAGCCTGAGTGTCACGTATGCAATGTGCACGAATCAGATCAGCAGTGGAACGTGGGTCAGCTCTGGACCCCGTCAAGTTGGGCTCGGCCCACGGCATGATAGGCCAGTCAAAAATTACACATCATCCTTTTCGATTGAGAGCTCATTGCCCCCAATCCGAAAGACATCATGTCATTCGTCCCATTGCTGGAATAGCCACCTCAAGAGGTTCTCTTGACCCCTCATCAGTTCTAAGCGAGCATATTTTAGCAATCCGCATCTGCAAAGAGCCATCAAGCTTGCAGCATCCGTCACCATCTCTCTTTCTTCCCGTTCATGTTCTCTCTCTCGCTAGATACTCATGATTAACAGCTAAACTTGCTTGGACCACTTCAAAATAGTAAAAAACGAGTTGCTAAAAAACACAGTGCGCCTAACACTGGCCCTAGTATAAAACAGAGCACGCTAACGCAGCATCCCTTCACAGGTTATGTGTTTAACATGGCTATAACACTACTGGCCCGCGTTAGGCGCAAGAATTTTTTTTAGGGCCTCAAAATTTTATCATTTTGAACTAGAAAAAAGTAACAAAAAGACAATTAGATGATAGCAGGAGGTTCTAGCTCTTACCTAGATCTCGCGGGAAGGAAAACTGTTGCCCGGATTGACCGTAATCGTCAGCTGAAGATTTCACCCCTTTTCACCCCAGAGCTTCTTCACAGCACTCAACATAGTGAAAATGAAGGTCTTTCGACCCTCTTATAGCCAATTCTGGGGCATGACTCTCTTAAGCTAGTCAGAAAAAGTCGTGAATTCTTGTTGCGCATGTGTCGCAACTTTTGAGATTTGGTACTGATGTTCTGATGAGTGATCAAGATTTATATGCAGACATACACATGTTTTCTTGAGAATTATTTTTACGGTATTTTTCTTGCTCGTTAATCCGAAAAACCTCGAGTTCCCTTCTTCGGACTCATTAAACTTATACGAAGTTGATATCGAGCGTTCTTTTTGTATGGTCTTTTTCTTGCTCATTAATCTAAAAAACCTAGAGTTCTCTTCTTCAGACTCGTTAAAATTATGAAGAAGCACTGACCTTTCTTTTTAGGAACCTTTTTCTCGCTCATAAAACTGAAAAAACCCCGAGTTGACTTTGTCGGGCTCGTTAAACTACCACGAAAAAGAGTAAGGAGCCATTCTTTTCCTCCTTTTCAAAGCTCTTTAAAGCGAAAAAGTTACCGAGTTTTCTCCGCGTGACTCGTTAAAATTTCACGGAGGTAATCGAGTTTTCTCCTCATGACTCATTAAAATTCCACGAAGGGCACCGAGTTTTTCTTTGTTGGACTCGTTAAAATTTCACAAAGATTACTAAGTTCACTCCGTCTCCTCATACTCATAACAAAATGAGGTAGACGTCCATCGAACATAGATTTCTCAATTTTCCGGCTTTTATGGACTAACTTACGGAAAATATTGTTTCAGGCTTACTATTCTCCCTTTGCCGTGCTCGGTTATCAAGACATGACAAAGGTACCCCAATGGAGTCGTCTTTTACGATATTTTTCAGACTCTCTAAACATGAAAAATTCACCGAGTTTACTCGTTGTGGAGCGATAAAAAGGGTCTTTTTAACTCCTAATTACCTTCACATTAATTATCAACCTAGGGACGACTTTTTGTTTCAAGAGTGTACTCAATCTGAGGCGGCTATTTACTCAAGAGTAATGTTTTGCAGTATAGTGCTTAAAATCCAAAAGTAAATGAAAGCTAGAAACAAAATCTAATTGGAACAGCAAGAAACTGAAATGTTCTAAACTAAATCATTCATTCGGAAAAATAAGCAATGTATCAGTCAAGGGTTTGACAACAATAGCCCATCCCTTTGGAAACTGATGGAAATGAAATTAGAGCATAGACCACGGGTCTGGGAGCTAGACAGTGAATGCCGAAGCTCACTACAACCTTAGATCGTCTCTCACACCAAAACAACAAATGCGAGTAAATGGAACGGCAGATAGCAAAATAGAACAACAAAGTAAATGGGCAGCAAACTGTAATTAAAAGAATCTGGACAGCAAATTCTAATTAATGGAAATGAACAATAGCAAAGCCAAATTAATAGCAATCTTTACTCTAAGAATAAATCGAACAGCACAAGGAAATAGAACAGCATTGATTAATGAGAGGATATGAAACAACGTTGGAAATCCAAATACAAATACACAATGACTTAACACACGGCACACATTAATAGCAATCTGAGTCTGATACCGCAAGTATTAATCCTGGTTAGAAAGGGTAACGATTACAATTCATAATGGAACCACAATGTCAATTGAATAGCAATCGTATGAAGTATAAACCATAGAGAAATACAGTAATACCAGCTTAAGAAGGTTACAGCTTGATTACTCTGCAATTAAACAGCAATAGCGTTATGTAGAGAACAACAATGTTACATTAACGATTTTAAAGGAATAGCAATACGTTAGAATGCACATTACGATTTTCTTGTTGCAGAGAACGAAATAGGAAATATAACAGAGCTGTAATAAAACACACCAGATTACCGATTCAAGCTGATAAGCAAAACCACGCAGAAATCAAAGAGATAATATACAACGGCAAGTGTCCTCCGGGGCCGGGCCCTTAGCCTCCAAGGGAACACCGCCTTAAGTTAATCCAGACGCAGAGATGAGAGAACCACCAAGCTTATATTAATGCATCGGACAGAAGTACAATGAACCAGTTCTCACGAGACTCAATAATCAGAACTGATGTCTTAACAGAAAATTACATAAAAACGTATCTCCAAATCATCCCTCTACACAATACGTGCTTCTCCTTTTATAATCAGAAGGAGGAGAAATTGAATAGTAAATACAATCTCCCCATAACAATATTGGATTTCTTCCAACCAATTGATCAACAAGAAAATGGATTTACATCCATCTTTCAACAACAGCAAGTCGAATTTGGCTTTTTAGCTGAGATTTGGAGGACGGCCGCAACAACAGAACTGAGAAAATCGTGCTTAAAGAACTCTGCGAATCTCTCAACACAGGCCGAATTTGGGCAAACCGTTCTTTACTAAAGTTAATTGGGTCCGTTCTAGACAAAACCCATGTTCCGGATTTTCCAGATTCGTCTTCATTTGCTCAGAATCTCAACCGCAAAACTGTCACTCCTTATTCCAGCGCATTTCTGAGTTGGCACTTTTAATGATCAAATCTTCTATCTGGAAATTATCTTGGAGGCTAAAAATGGTGAATAATGTTATAACCAACTTATTAAAACTATCATTGATAAAATAATTCATAATCATCAATTTATTAGAAATAAAGGAAGATAAATAATTTTCATCCATAAGAGCATAAATCATTTATAAAATGGATTTAAATGATAAATTATAACAAATGATATAATAGATAAGAGTAAAAATGGATGAAATAAGTGTTACAAATTGGTTGTATTCACGGCCCAACACTCGTCTGGACTCGTTAAACCTAATCAGACGGGGCACGGAGTTGTCTTTTATGATATTTTTCAGACTCTCTAAATATGAAAAATTCACCGAGTTTACTCGTTTGGACTCGTTAAACTTAATCAAACGGGGAAAAATTTGGACAAAATGGATACTACCTCTGTTAAATTTCAGAATGGTTGATTTGGCAGCAAAATTCTTGAACATGGCACTTCCGAGAAAACTTTTTCGCAGTTAGCCGAACCCTACCATCTATGAGTATTCCCCTTCATCTCCCAGTGTCCCTGCACCAGTAAAATCCTAACACACTCTTTGGTGTTCACCAAGCCTCAACTGCCTAGTACCCTGTTATAGTGCCTTCTATTGTTCAAGCAGATCTCGCTATCTACTGCTCCTGTTATCAACCAAACCGCTCATTATGCCAGAAATTATTTGTCGTTTGACATCCCCATTTACTCTTCATTATCTCAATCATAAAAAAAATCAATTGGTTTCCGTTTCGTGTTGACTGATGTAGGACACCTCAGTGCCTACCTTTCAACAGATCTCTTCCTATTGACTTCAGCATCTTATCTAGGAAGTTGATCCAGAAACCCATCACTACCTGGATACTTGTAGACATCAGTGGCAGGTAGTCTTGTGTTTGATCAGGAGTCTTCATCATTGGCTCCTAGTTGAATGATTCTATGAGTGTTCGACTTCAACTCATTTTATTCACACTCGCTAGATTGTACTGTGCATCTTAGGGACCATCATCATTATCGGTGGCCACCTTCGCGTCTGTTAACAGTTTTCATTAGCGATTGGTAATCAGATGATTTCTCACATGTTCAACGACATCTCCTTCATTCACATGTTGAGGAATATGTAGTTTAAGTGAATCGGTGGTCAAGACCTTGGGGCTAAGGTTACATCATTGAAGTTGTGTTCCCTTCCCCAAGTTGTGATATTGTCTATGGAGACAGCTTCTTTAGCCTAATCCTTTTATGAAAGACACTTCCACATTGTGCTTATCAATGGACAGATTCTTCATATCTCTATTCTAGAGAAATCATGTTGTTTAAGCTACTGAGCATGGGAATGCCCGACTCAAAGCATATACTATATTTTCTAACATATGTTGTCGTTTCAGGTTTTCCTCACTCTTTCAATCTCTTTATCTCTACTACACACATTTTAAAGTATTTCGGTCATCGTCTTCATCTCTGACCTCACACTTTAGGGGGCATCTGTTACAGTTCAAAATACCTCCTCATCAGCTCAGAGGAGAAGACAAATATGGAAGGAATACAAAGACCTAAATTAAACCTATTTATCCCAAGGTAACACCTCTCTATAACAACACAAGAGCATTATAACGCAGCTAATCAGTGAGTAGGCCGTGTTAGTGGCTAGGGAAATGCTCAGTTTACACTAGAGGGCAGCGTTACCCGTGTTTTAAGTTTGAAACGGGAAAAACCCGCAGAGAATGATTTGAATCTCCAGCTTTTTCTCACAAGAGAGTCAGTACAAAAAGGAAACTGCAAAGCACTGATCTCTTATTGGGCCTTGCCATAAACAACTGAACTCTCAATGAAGGCAAAAGCATAGAGATTGGAGAAACATCTTGGTTTTTTCTATTCTATTCAGAAACAAGAGCAAACAAATAGAAATTCCAACTTAGTAAACAAGCACAGGGATTCAGTCAAGGAGAGATACTGATGGCCAAAAAAATCTGCAACCAAAACACAATCACAACAGTGAACAACAAGTTTTGGTTGAGTAACGCAATGTCTCTTAGTAAAGACAGCATTAATACAGAGACTAACGCACTGTATTTAAGCAGAGGAAGTGTTATAACGCACTATAAAACCCATAGAGGTAGCGTTAGCCAGGGTAAATTTCTTCAGATGGTCAAACAAAGACAAGATTGAACTCTGAGAGCTTTGAAATGTCTACTGGGCATAAATATTGGTCGGAAGGGTCTGTGAACAAAGGAAAGAAGAAAGGAGGAAAGAAATAGTCTGAAAACTATGGGTAAACTCCCCAGCGAAGTCACCAATTATGTTGTAGGGTAAAATGCTTGGGTTGTTGGTTATCATATATCCCTCTCAGGGCTTTCCGGTGCCCGAGGCAGACAGTAAGATTAGCTGTATAGTGCGCAAAGATGGCATATACATGTTCATATTAACTTAAAATCACTTGATAGAATAAGATAGTAGATTACCTCTTTAATGATCTTGGAGTCCTTTGGAGAGCACTAGGCAGCGAAGCAGCGGTTCTCCTTCACCGGCTCCAAATCTTGGTCCTGCAATCAATCAAAGCACCCATGTAATTTCTAACATAACATATATTTTCTATCAATTAAGCCAATATATAATAAACATTTAAAGTATGCACATCTAAGCCATTCATCTCATGCTATATAAGTGATTATGTAATAATGACAATATCAACGCATAGAATGGACAAAACAGATACAGTTCTATTGATTTATAAAAAGGAGGATTACAACCATTGGTTGCACCAAGCCCTCCTCAGCCTTCCAATCTCTCTATCTCTCAAAATGGTGATGTCTTGATCAACAAGTTCTCAATGAACCTCTTTGACCTTTGACCTTCACACTACAACAATGATCTCTACTTCACAAGTATGAAAAAAAAATTTAGCAATCCTTCGACCTTGAACCAAGAGCCTTCAATAGGAGATGGAGAGAGCAATCATTGCCCTTCTCTTTCCACCAGTTCTTAATAGAAAAAACCAAGATTTTTCTCCAATCTCTATGCTTTTGCCTTCTTTGAGAGTTCAGTTGTTTATGGCAAGGCCCAATAAGAGATCAGTGCTTTGCAGTTTCCTTTTTGTACTGACTCTCTTGTGAGAAAAAGTTGGAGATTCAAATCATTCTCCGCGGGTTTTTCCCGTTTCAAACTTAAAACATGGGTAACGCTGCCCTCTACTGTAAACAGAGCGCTTTCCTAGCCACTAATGCGGCCTATTCACTGATCAGCTGCGTTATAACGCTCTTGTGTTGTTATAGAGAGGCGTTACCTTGGCAGAAATAGGTTTAATTTAGGTCTTTGTATTCCTTCCATATTTGTCTTCTCCTCTGAGCTGATGAGGAGGTATTTTGACCTGTAACATGTTCCGAGAGCGGTTGTTCCTCATCCTCCTTAATATTTGGAAAAAATAGTACTCTTTTGATGCCCTATAGTGCCTGTGTAACTGGTTTTGTTTCTCCTTCAAAAGAAAAACATTGCGTAAACTTATCCGCAACTACTTGCCAGGTTTCAGTTCCTCTTTTCTTCTCTTCAGTTAAGTACCAAGCTTGTGGGATTGAATCTAGTGAATGTATAAAATTGTACATCCACAGATATTCCAGGTACCCCGCTTTCTTCCAGTGGTACTCATAATTTTGTAAATGTTTAATGGGATCAGAATCCCCTTGGTAATTTTCATTGAATTGTGGTCCTTCATCTTCTTTGAATCTGGCTCTTAACATTGTTGCAACATCCTCCTATCTCAATAGTTAATTTTGATGATTTATCCACCATATTTTTTATGTGGATTGTAGAGCTACATCCATGAGCGAGATTATGTGTTCCATTGGTACTTTATCTTCTATTCTTGCAATAAATGTATTTACAGCATTCATATTTAATAATGTCTGGTATCCTCTTACCTCAGTTCCAATCTCATTGACTCTTCGGATGTTAGCACATATTCTTGTATTGGTCTCACATCCTCCCTACTGCCAATCATCCCAGGCTATTTCTGAGCCTAATTATGAGCTCTGAACACATCTCCAGCTTACAGTTCCCCCCGTTGTTGGGTTGATGTAGTCTTCTCTCTTCCCTACCGTCATCTGATAAAGATGATCGAGAATTTGAGCATCCTCTCTATTATCAACAGTTTCTATATATCGGAGTCCTTGATACGGGTCAAGTGGCTAAGTGACCCCGACTTCCCCGTCTTCAAATATCATCAATTCCTTTTTCAAGTCGATCACTGCATAGTTCTCAAAGGCCCAATCTATCCTTAATAGTGCCGGATAGGGATCCTTATCCCCCATGATATCTATCACTTCAAAGTCTGTGTATGTCTTTACCCCCGCAACACCAACTTCGACCTCTTCCAGCCTGCTTATGGGAACAATGTAGTACTAATTTGAAATACGAAGCTGGATTGGTGATTATGTCAACTTTGGTCTCCCTAATGCTTCCCATGTCTTTCTTGGCAGAATGTTGACATCTGACCCTAGGTCAAGCATGGTGTCTTTAATTTTGAATCTCGTGACTTGAGTATTTACATGGAATTCCTTTCTTGTTCTTCTCTTATTCCTTTTGATTCTCCATATATATTTCTGGGTTGAGTCATTTGACTCTTCCAATTCTGCGTTTTCCTGCACCACCATCTCCAGGTTTTGTTCCAGTTGTTCCAGCATTGGTTCAATGGTTACAATTTTCAACAATAGTCAGAACCATTCTTTAATCATTGTACTTGTATGGGTCTGCTTCTCTTTTTCTACAGTCGGTTGTGTTAACTCGGTGCCTTTGCTCCCCCTAAGTTAGGAAAATGTTTCCATTGCCTCTTTAAAATAGCTTCTGTCTATCTGGCCTAAAAATTGGCTTTGGAGATGTTGGCTTGATCAGCTTTATCAGGTCTATATTTTGTGAATCCTCCCCTATTCTCTTTCCTCTCGGTGTCACTATGGCTACATTTTTCATAGCCCGAGCCTCTACTATTCCTAGTTCTTCATTCACCAGGTTTTCTCCTCTCTAACTGTCTCTTTCCTCCCATCTCTTAATTAATTATGGACAACATTTAGCTACGTGCATATTGACTCTACACTGAGAGCACCATGGTCTTCTAGGAAGTGTACATTCCCTTGCTACGTGGCCTTCTTGGTCACAATTGTAACATCTTACAGGTCCCCTTCCTCCAGCTCTGCCTCCTCTCATTCCTCCTCCTCGTCCCCTCGGAGGCTCATTCACTCTATAATATGGTTTGTCCAATCGTTCTGCCAGTGCATCCAGGGCTCTACATTGTTCTGTATTATGTGTTGTGGAAGAAAAGAACTCATAATATATATTATTTGGAACATTGGATTATTTCTGCAAAATTAGGCATAGTCGTGGTGGATGACCAATGTCTTTACATATTTCACAGTATTCAGTTGCGGTCTGATTCTGTTGCGTAGGGAACCCTGGGAAGTGGGGTTGCGGTGGGTACAACCCTTGAGTGTTTATCTGCGCAACTCCCCCTACTGGTGGATTCCCTTTTTTTCCTACTACTGAAGACCCGATATTATGTCCCTGCAACCTTGGGCATTCGGTGACCACGTGTCCCTCCATCAGACAATGCATACACCACACATTGGGTCTTGCAGGTCGTATTGGTTGAATGTCTTTCAACTTCTCCATTAGACTGGCTATCTGATGTTGTAACCCCAATATGGAAGGGTCCTGAGTTGCTGCTCCTCCCCTAAATTCTTGCGGATACCCCGCCATAGCCTCTATCTTCATAGCTTACTCCAAGGCATCTTATAATGTATCAATATTTTTTTGTGTTAGGGGAGTTCTCATCAATGGAAGAAATGCCTTGATAAACCAATCTCTCTGATGATTCGGATCGATTGGGTAACTTAGTTTTCCAATCACATCCTTAAATCTTCTCATCAAATCCCACACCATTTCACCCTCTCGTTGTTTAATCTCCCACATCTCTGATAAGCCCTGCTGATCTGTCTGAGGTAACTTAAATTCTTTCATAAATTCTTTCTTTACATCATCTATCGCTAGGATTGGATGAGCTTGGGACCATTTAATCAACCAGCGGAGAGCTCTCTCTCTTAGAGTAGTTTGAAACTCGATCAATTTAACTACCTCTGGTGCCTGTCGAACCCTCCATATGGCTTCACAAAGATACCAGTGGTGCTCCACATCGTCGTTGCCCCTCCCAGTGAACTCTGGGTATCGAGTAAACGATCCTGCCATGTTTCTTTTTGTGGATGGTACTAGAATAAAACCTCTATTCCTGGCTATGAAATTGTATTACTAGCACTATTTCTAGTAGGTATTTGTGTTGTAGACTGAACACTATTCAACTTTCTAAACTCTCGTAACTTAACAAAAATTTCACCTAGTGGCTGATAAGAGTACCAGAGGAAGGTTGGGACTAGGGCTACTTGAACTTTGGGGAATAGAGTTACCTTGAATTACAGGTGCTGGCCTCTCTTGGAATAGTTGCTCCATCGCAACATGCAACTCCACATTGTACATTTCCTCAGGGTGCGCGTCCTCCACATTGGACTTTCGCTTTTCTCTTTGGGCTAGGATCCTATACACTTGCCTGACTTCCTTGATGGTCCCTCCTATTCCTTGGGATCCTGTCTGACCTTCCATTTCCTTTGTCATATGAATTGCCTTCTCCTTTTCCTGTCGACTACTTTCCTGCTTCTCTAACTCCTTCATCACCCTCTCCCGCCAATTCTCAGCAATTTGCGCCCTCTAATGTGCTCGTCACTCTCTCAACCTACTGGAGGTCTCAACATCCATATCCCTATTCCCCCTTCCAACTTACTTGTAGCATCTCTCCCTCAGCTCCTTCCCCCAGTACTGGAGGTTTAAGTCTCCATCTTAGATTTTTGAAATTCCATCAATCCCTCATCTACCATTAAAGTTTTGATCCACAACAGAATTTCCTTCAACAACTTTTCCCGCAATTCGGATCTGAATACATCTTCCACTTTTGAAAAGGAATGGTAACACTCAGCTGCAAATTCCACTATATATCCTTCCAAGGTAGATTGTACCCAGAAATCTATGGCTCAGGTCAAATCGGTATCTAACCGATGGAGTGCTACTAAATCCACATGTGTCCACTTGCGACAGACCTTAAGCAACCCTCCTTGGAATGTCTTGACTTGTAGTCTTCGCAACCAATTATAGATTTCCTTCGAAAACTTTCCCTAGAAAATTTCGTATAGACCGCTTACAGATTCAGAGAATAGAACCTGATCCTTGATGGATTTTTCCCTTTACTTTCGCAACTCAGCTTACTGTGATATGAATTGATCTAAGTGGTTAACCCACCAGCTTCGTAGTTCTCTCTCATAGATCCACGATACCATGATCTAGCTCCTAAATGAAATTTCAGGTCCTGGCAACGAAACCATTTGTTGGAGAGAAAGAAGGTCTCTAAGCAAGACCCAGGTTCAGAAGAGAGGCCAACAAGGTTTCCACAGCATTCTAGCACAACATTGGCATTTTGACCCTACTCCGAGGAGCAGAGCGTCTCACCCAAGGCGTTTCATGACCTTAGTAAGGTTAGGAATAGATCAAGTATCGACCAATCACAACTATAAAGAACAATAGAAGGTACTGGGAATAGCAAACAGATCTTATGACTTTGCACAAGATATCACTCATTAAGCATATTCAGGATGTAGAATTAAAAATAAAAAACAGGCCATACATTCACAGTAACCAACTGATTAACATGGAACTCAGAACACCAAACATAGGTAGAAGTATATTTCATTATCAATAACAAGCAACTACATTACTTTGTAGAGTCTATTACAGAGATACATAGTACAACAACACCAGAATAAAGCTCTCATGCGGCTCTCTTCCTCAGCCCTCTGTTGGACTAACCTCCTATCTATGCTGGCTGATTGCCTATTTGTTCCTTCGCCAACGTGATTGTCAGTCTTTCCTCTTTTCCTGATTTTTTGTTTTCCACTTCTTCCTAATCACTGGGAGTTTCACTGCCTATACTTGTTGCCCATTTTTTCCATCTGTGTTGGTTTTCCACAACTTTCGTGCCACCTATTCTCTAGCTCTCTGCAACCGTGATAGCTCCCTATCTACTGTGGTTACGCTCCACCACTTGTTCTCCGCAACTCAAAACCGTTTCTTTTTCAAAACAAAGGCCCCAACGCTCATCAAAATTCTTGTTGAGTATCAGTTTAAAACCAAGGGTATGATGTGGAGAGAGTTCCTAAATCAACATCAATTTGTAGAACAAATCATTGAAGAAATTTCAAACCAGTTCATGAAACAAAGCATATAATGAACTCACCCCTTTATCCAAAAACAAGGTCCAAAAAGTAACAAGATACAATCATGATTGAAAGAGAAGCATCCTTCCACTCCATTCCCAGGAGACAAAGAAGAAATATTCCAGCAGACATAAGCAGTAAGGAGAAAGAACCTAAGGTGAAAATTGTTGATACATCTCCCATAACAAAACAAGCTAATGAAATTATTGAAAGATTTCAGAAGGAGGTCTATGAAAACACATTAGAAAGAGACTCATATTTTTTAATGATGATATTGACGCCACTTCATTTGCTAAAGACACCAAAGAATAAGAAAAGGATAAAAACCTTAGCAAAATCGAAGAATTGACAAATCAATTGGAGGTAAGCAGGATATTAGAGAGGCATTTGAAGAGAGAAAATAATACATACAAGAAAAACAATGAAAAGTCGATCAAGGAGAATGAGAAATTGAATGAGAAAGTGGGAAAATTGAAAACAAAGAACAATCTTCTTTCCATGTAAGAATTCAGATGGCTCAAAGAGAAAAACTCATGGAAGATCAAGTATGAAAAACAGAAATTCAAGGCTTCGAACTACAAAGAAGTATAGTATAAAGGGATAGATTCTCTTTTGCAAGTAGCACAACAGGAAGTATCTAGATCAGGTATAGTATCAACATCAAAACTTAGAAGGTCCAAGAGAAAGAGGCAAGCATGAGGACATGCTTTTACATCAGCATGGCGGAGATGTTGGCCCTCATTTTTTATCCAATTTTGTTTAAGTAAATACACTTTATTACCATGCTATCTATTAGCACTGGTTTTGATTTCTTTGAAAATTTCCCTCTCCATCATTTTATTTGGCCTCTAGCTCCCTATGATTCATTTTTCCAAATGCTAAATTCCAACGCAAAAGCAGCTTCGCCCCCCATAGAAAACCTTTAATATATATATAATATATTACATATATGATATCATATATATTTTTCGCACTTAACCGTATTGAAACCCTTACCTTTTCATCGTCACTTCTCTTATCACAGATCCAAACTTCATTTACAAAACAATTTTCGTATCCCACAAACCTTTCCATATATTATATTACATATGATATATGCAATATCATTACTGCACACCCATATTACTTTTTGTAATCGGCATATTACAAAAATCCTTGCCACCTTCACTTGTCACTTCATAAATTTCCCGATGCGATAATGGTGGGACCCATATTGCCCTTTGATATGTCTCGAATACATTATAAACCTATTTTATTATGATTCGGGTGCAATTAACACTTAACCTTACCTTTTGCCTTTCGCAAAATCAAACTCTTTCTTTTAGCGCTTCAACGTGCATCTCAAAACATACTACTTCACAGATCGGCAAATATAGCATTTCACACGTCGCAACTTCAGCAATTATAACATATCGCACTTATCTAACCTTTAATCCTTGCAATCGCCACAATATCTTATCACATGCAATGTGTGATATCCATCGCATCGCAAGATCACAACATTACTTACCTTTTCTACTTACTTCCGCCTCCTTTCCCCGATTGCGATATAAAGTGGGACCACCCCTCCCTGCCATGTTATCTCACCTCCCATTGTAATTCGCAATCCGAAAAACTTACCTTTTGTGTTTTATGACTAACTCCTCCGATTCCCAAATTGCGATATATCTCGCAGCCTATTCCGCCTCGAGATCTTCCCCACTTCTTTAATCAACAACTCTTGTTTTATTTCGTCCCCCTTCTCCCATTTTGGCTTTAACATAGTTGGGGGTCTGAAATAGGTGGTATTATGATCCGACCCCACTGTAACGTGTCTTCCTCTCGTCATTTCATACCCCCCTTTAGTCAAACTACTTACCACTTACATACCCCCCCCCCTTAAAACCATTCTTTGCTTTGTTTTAATGGTGTCGGCCCTACCTTTTTCTCTGCCATTTTATCCAAAATATTTTGGGTTTCCACCATTTAGAAGGAAAAAAATGGTAGAACTCCTCTAGAACATTCCATTAAACCTATGCCACCATTACTCTCAGCACTAGCATGTTTCAACAAGGCACCAGACAGGATTTAAGAGACAGTTGGAATCATTACAGGAACCTCGGAAGTAGTTATTCAAGCAGTATCAGCAGACCCTATACTTCTTCACCTATAGTTTAGGATTAAAAACTACCACATTCACAATGCTGTTAGAATCGATTAATATCAGCTGAGTATTCTGTAAAGTTTTCTTTTTATTGTAATAAATTAGAAACAAAAAATCCCTATTCCTTTGGATTGTAATAAAATCCCTGTCTATGGAGATATTCGAGAGTCTAGCCTTTTTATCAGACCATTTTAAATCTATAAATACATATTTTATAGATGTAGGAAAGGGGGAGATGGTTGGTGGAACAGGGCCTAGTGTCCTGGCCCTATTGCTGATCCTCATGATATTCCTAAAGTTGTGTATTGTTGAACTCGTAATATATTCAGTTACACTCTTGAGGATTCACATAATCATAAGGTGTGTGTATTATTTTCCCTTCTGTTTTTACATACATTATTTGTCTTTCCAAGTTTATCATAAAAGTTCTATCTTATGTTTTTATAAGTCTTGTGAGCCTCAAAGTCATATGGATCTATTTTTGTAAGTCTTGCTCCAATCTTTCCTAATTCATAATGAATTGAAGATTGTTCATAAGCATTCCTCGAGATGGAATTAAACCCACTTTCATGTTTTTATAAGTCTTTTTGATCTAGCATGCATGTTAATATGTTTTTTCAGTCTTGATTCACCAAGAATTCCTGATTCATGAGGTCATGTTAGTGAGAAGCATTCCTTGTAATGGGATTCTTTAAATGTAAAGTGAGATTCTTGTAAGTCTTTTAAAAGAATTATTTCACTATATATTTCAGATCTGGAATTTGTTTCATTTTTCCTCCCAGCAATGGATTTCTGTCCTACAGACCCACTGTCTTTCTTCCATTTTTTCTAACCATTAGGCTACAAAGTCAATTTTGCTACCACATCATACACCTGTGCCCTCATATGTGTCAAAGATTTTTTTATCTGTTCAAAGTTCCTTTCAGAGTGCTTGAGATCCAACCACTTTCCAAAAAACCAAATCAAATCATAAGAAATAGCCCTTGAGCCTAATATGTGTCTGGTCGGGCGCTTGATGCAGTCCAAGTTTTGATTCTAGTGCTAACATATTTTGATGCGTCTTCTGGGAGACGAAGGCCTTGAAACGAGGTATTATCCCGAGTCTCTTGTTTTAATTGTTGAAGATCAATTCTTAAAGGTGAATAGGAATTGATAACTTGAATAGGGCTGCAGTGTTTTCACCTGGAAACTCCATTGTTCCGGATCCAATGGTGACTTCACAGGGATGCTGAGATCAGATTCCCAGTGGAAGTTTTGGATAAACGGCTACACCTTTTGGAATTATGAAAGGGACATCATTGCAGAGGTAGCATTTAATTTTTTTTTCCTCATTCAGTCGCTGATGATTTGGAGTCTTCTTATAGTGCAGACATTCAATGCTTTAAGATTATCCCGCATTGTGATTATTCTCATCATGAGCTGCACTATGTTATGATATGGATTCTTTCAGTTTTACTCTTAAGATTCAGAATCCATATGAGGTTTTTTTTCAGCTATTTGAATGGTTGTACGTTAAGTTCCATATTGCATGAATATTTCCACTCAAATCAGATTATAATTAGAGGAATTAATAAGCTCATTGTTTTGAGCATTTTTTCAGAAAAATAGATTTCAGTTTTTAGTTTGAATCCAACTTCATTTTGGAGAAATAAGTTGCGGAATTGAAATGATGCTTTTGACTCCATTACCCAATGGCTAGGCATGCTAATATTTTTCAGTCAATGAGGAGAATTGCAGGTTGAAGAAATAAGAGCTAGATAAGGCACTGGAACTATAGTTCTTGATAGCCCGCAGGGAGCATATCATCCCCAATTAGAGCCATTGTTAGCATTGGTTTTGATTTCTTTGAAAACTTCCCTCTCTATAATTTTATTTGGCCTCTAGCTCCTTATGCTTCATTTTTTCAAATGCTAAATTCCAACGCAAAATTAGCTCCACCCCCAACAACAAACCTTTAATATATATATCATATATTACATATATGATATCATATATATTTTCTACACTTAATCGTATTGAAACCCTTACCTTTTCTTCGCAATTCGCTTATCGTAGATCCAAACTTCATTTACAAAACAATTGTCGTATCCCACAAACCTTTCCATATATTATATTACATATGATATATGTAATATCATTACTGCACACCCATATTACTTTTTGCAATCGGCATCTCGCAAAAATCCTTGCCACCTTCACTTTCCACTTCATAAATTTCCCAATGCGATAATGGTGGGACCACCGCTCCTTGCCACGTCATCTCACCTCCCATTGTAATTTGCAATCCAAAAAACTTACCTTTTGTGTTTTATGATTAACTCCTCTGATTCCCAAATTGCGATATATCCAGCAACATATTCTGCCTCGATATCTTCCCCACTTCTTTAATCAACGACTCTTGTTTTATTTCAGCCCCCTTCTCCCATTCTAACTTTAATATAGCTAGGGGGTTTGAAATAGGCGGTATTATGATCCGACCCCACTGTAACGTGTCTTCCTCTCGTCATTTCGCATCCCCCTTCATTCAAACTACTTACCGCTTACATACCCCCCCCCCCCCCCCGAAAACCATTCTTCGCTTTGTGTTAATGCCGCCACCCCCACCTTTTTCTCCGCCATGTTATCCAAAAGGTTTTGGGTTTCCACCATTTAGAAGGAAAACAACGACATAACTCCTCCATAACATATTTCCATTAAACCTGTGCCACCATTACTCTCAGCACTAGCACGTTTCAACAACGCACCATATAGAATTCAAGAGACAGTTGGAAGCATTACAGGAACCTCGACAGTTGTTACTTAGGCAATTAAGATAATATCAGCAAACCGTTTACTTCTTCACCTACAGTTCGGGATTAAAAACTACCAAGTTCACAATGCTGTTAGAATCGATTAATATCAGCCGAGTATTTTGTAAAGTTTTCTTGTTATTGTAATAAATTAGGAGTATAAACTCCCTATTCCTTTGGATTGTAATAAAATCCCTGTCTATGGAGATATTCGAGAGTCTAGCCTTTCTAGCAAACCATTGTAAATCTATAAATACATATTTTATAGATGTTGGAAAGGGGGAGATGGTTGGTGGCACAGGGCCTAGTGTCCTAGCCCTGTTGCTGATCCTCATGCTATTCCTGAAGCTATGTATTGTTGAACTCATAATATATTCAGTTACACTATTGAGGATTCACATAATCATATGGTGTGTGTATTTTTTTCCCTTCTGTTTTTACATACTTTATTTGTCTTTACAGGTTTATCATAACAGTTCTATCTTATGCTTTTATAAGTATTGTGCACCTCCAAGTCATATGGATTTGTTTTTGGAAGTCTTGTTCCAAGATTTCCTGATTCATAATGAATTGAAGATTGTTCATAAGCATTCCTTGAGATGGAATTAAACCCTATTTAATTTTTTATAAGTCTTTTTGATCTAGCATGCATGTTAATCTGTTTTTGTCAGTCTTGATACACCAAACATTCCTTATTCATGAGGTCATATTAGTCAGAAGCATTCCTTGTAATTGGATTCTTTAAATGTAAAGTGAGATTCTTGCAAGTATTTTAAAACCATTATTTCATTATATATTTCAAATCTGGAATTTATGTCATTTTCCCTCCCAGTAGTGGGTTTTTGTCCTACAGACCCACTGTCTTTCTTCCATTCTTCTAACCATTGGGCTACAAATTCAATTTTTCTACCACATCATACACTTGTGCCCTCATATTTTTCATATCTTCTTTTATCTATTCAACATTTATTTCAGAGTGCTTGAGATCTAACCACTTTCCAAAAAATCCAATCAAATTGTAAGAAATAGCCCTCTATCTTAAGATGTGTCTAGTCAGGCGCTTGATGCAGTCCAAGTGCTGATTCCAGCACTAACACTATCCATCCATATACCATCTATATTCACTCTATTTTTACCAAATAATTCATATCCAGTTATATAAATTAATTTTTGCAATTTTTAGAAGTTTTTATAAAAAATTAATTTTAAGTGCATTTTTGGACCAGACTAGAAATTCTCGTAATGGCTTCATTGATGTCATATTTTCAGGACACCTAGGCTCGAGATCAATAAATTTATATAAATATTTGGAACTAATATTGGGTGTAAAAATATTGGTTTGGTCAAACCAAGCTTAAACAGGCCCGGTCAAAGGCGGTCAAACAAGACCTATTTTTTATGGAAATCCCTAGAAAATAGGTCAAAATTAGCATTTTATGGGATTTTCCTGATTTTGAGAGATTATATGGATGAGCACGACCTGAATAGATAGGATAAGGATATATATGGATGTAGGATACATTTTATATGATTTTGTTTCATATTTATCTATTTAGGCCTAAGACATTGAAGGCATTCATATGTAGAATTTGTATAACTTCACTTTGATATTTCTGAAACTTTGGGACCTAATTGAAGGACATGTTCTATTTAATTTTTTTCTGTTATATATGGTGAATTCTTGATTGAGTTTCAGTAGCTGAAAGTACTCACAGTGTGCGAGGAAAGGGTGGAGGGCCCCCACACTGAGCTAAGTGCACTTTCTGGTTAATGTAGTTGCAATTTCCTGAACTAGTTTTGTTTTGTGCTTAATCAGTTAATTAGATGAATGATCATATGTTATGATTGCTGATGAATCTTATTCTAATATCTATTTTTCATATGAAGGTTCAATCTAGTGTTTAATTTAAACATTCCTTCTATCTGATCAAGGACTAGAAACTAGAATTCATCTTTCTTGCTTTTAAGTGATTTTCTGAATTTCCTGTTTTCTAACAATGGCATTAATGATGAATGAATCTGT
The DNA here is from genome assembly GCA_034641835.2 of Pinus albicaulis. Classification (NCBI taxonomy): domain Eukaryota; kingdom Viridiplantae; phylum Streptophyta; class Pinopsida; order Pinales; family Pinaceae; genus Pinus; species Pinus albicaulis. The sequence continues at coordinate 1,444,993,245 of CM076581.1, forward strand.
AATGAAGGACAAAAAGGATCTCCTTATTTAGGAGCCTCTTCTATTATTCTCTCATGCATATTGATATATTGTTCAATAGTGGTTTTTGGTTTCTGATTCATGGAGTAATATTGTAAGAGAAGGACAAATAAGTTCTCCTAAGTTAGGAGCTTCTTCTGCTACTTATTACATAATTGAATTAGAAATTATTTAGTTAAGATTTATATTAGTAATATGCATTTCCTTTAATTTCAATTATTCATCTTCTAAACTTGACTATTGCTGAAATCCATATATCTTGGAGATGATTCTAAGTTCTACAAGCCCGGATTGATAATAAAATACTTGTGTTAGTTTACCCAGTAAACAGACCCAAAATTCATATAAATAATCAATAAATTATCTAGCCATGAGAGAGATAAAAAAAAAAAGCATCTTATATAATAAGAGATATACCATGGATGTAACCAACATTAAACCATAATGAAGCCATGACAAACCGGTCATAGATTCATCACAATAACCAATACTTGTGCTCATTTATTTCACTAAAAATAAAACATAATAACATATGCATACTACCAACTAGGTTAGGGATTTCCATGTACCACCCGACCATAGATTGGGCTAAACAAAATATTTATTTCATCCAATCACCCCTTGTGCCATATTTCAAGCATGAATGTGGGATCACATGGGATAAACCAAACACATTGAAACAAGAAATCTAGATGTTAAACCACCTTCACCCTCAAGACACAGTGATTTCACCTAAACAAATCTAGAAATAACCAAAACCAATACAAGCTCGGATGCTTCGGGATTTCATCACCATACCCATAGGAATTTTCTTGACTCCACCCACCTACCAATATATTCTTGGATAAAACCATCTCCACCATAAACCATTGGGATTTTCATGAGACCCTACATCAATCAAATCCAAATCTCAACCAAAATGAAAACATATTATACCATGGATGTCCATGAAATTGAAAAGGCGAGGTTATACATCACTATCAATCCAGGAAAAACCCATGCCAATGACAACAAACATGCCCAATAAACCAATGCACAAACCATGCATTCACATACCAGTAGGATAATAAAACAAGCTACATATTACCTGTAAAATATTCTTCTTAGCTCATCTTTCCTTGCTTGATTTCTACGCTTTATTATGTTGTCTAATATTCTTCTTATGCTCCCTTAATTTCCTTTCTTACTGTATTGTGTCTTCCTTATGTACAATTTTTGTAGTTCCTTCTCTATCCTTGTCCAAGTGAGAATTCTCAAGTGAACTCCCTGAATGTTTTCTCTCTTTTTTCTTTTCTTTTCTTTTCCTTTCTCTTCAATTTCCCTTGCATGAATATTCTTGTCTCTTCATCTTCATTTTCTCTTATTTTCCTTTATTTATTATATTAAATTTCCATTTATTGTCTTTTTCCTTTTACCAATGCCAATGCCAATTTCCATAGGAAATAATTAACCACAAGTGATTCCTGATATAATTTGTTTCCCCTCATTCAGCCTGGAATACGTGCGTCGTGACCTTGATTTTAATTTTTCCTTTTATTATCCTTTCTTACATGAAAATTTAACCCGAAGTCGTTACAAAACACTGCCCCTTGGGGGAACACCATTCTTGGTATTCTAAGATGCTTAAGACAAGACATACAACTTATGGAGGTTTATAAGTGCAACTCGATGCAATATTTGCAATAAAAAAATACTGAAAACATGACAAACATATCGCTTATTACCACTTTATATGCATAGCTCGATGTGATATTTAGAATGACACACACTCATATAACCAAACACATTTTATTTAACTAACACATAAAGAAGGATATAATGCCTACATCTGATCATCCATCTCCCATGTAGCTTCATCGAGCCCAAAGTGCTTCCATTTCACTTTAGAATGCTTTATTGCTTTGTTTGGGAGCATGAGATTCTTCCGTTGTAGGATGCATTGAGGCTATGGCTTGAACTCTCCTTCTGGCTCCACATACAATACATACCAATCAATCACATCATCAACATCTCATACATATAGTTTAAGAAATGGAACATGGAAAACATCATGGAGTTTCACTGATGGAGGGAAAGAAATTTTGTAGGCCATTGGTCCATTGGTATCAAGGATCTCAAAAGTCCCACAATATTGAGGTGCCAACTTGGAACATGATCCATTCCTCAAGGATCTATTCTTAGGCTTGATGCAAAAATACACATGCCCTACAACCTAAAACTCCTTGTAAACCCTATGTTGATCCGCATAGACCTTATGTCTATCTCACGTTGCCTTCAAATTATTTATCATAACCTACATCTCATGCTCCATCTCTCTCAAGATATTCAGTCCAATCAACACTCTGCTCACTAGATCACTCCATTTGATAGGACTATTACATCCCCTCCCATAGAGAGCATCAAATGGACTCATCTTCAAGGATTCCTGATACCCATTATTTTAAGAAAACTCCACCAGTGGAAGATAATCCTCCCACTTCCTTTGTTTATGCATGGCATAAATCCGCAACATGTCCTCAAGGATCTTGTTAATCCTCTCTATTTGTTCATCTGCTTGTCGATGATAAATTGTATTGAAAGCCATCTTTGTCAGCAATCCTACAAACAACTCCTTTCAAAACCTAGAAGTGAACTTGGCATCTCTATATGATATAATCCTTCTAAGAACTCCATTCAACCTCACTATATATTTAATGAGTACTTGAGCCACTTCACTAGCTGAATTAGTAGACGTCACTACAATAAATTGAGCTACCTTGCTCAACCTATCAACCACGACCATGATGGAGTCACGCTACCTTGATATCTTTGGTAAACCTATAATGAAATACATGGAAATGACCTCCCATTTCCATTCCAGAGTCAAAATAAGCTTCAAAAAACTAGATGGATGCTCGCATTTAACTTTCACCTACTGACAGTCCAAGCACTCAGCAATAAACTCAGCCACCTCTTTCTTCAAATTTGGCCAATAGTAGAACTTCTTGATAATTGTCAAAGTCTTCTAGTATCCTGGGTGGCATTAATATGGCTTGACATGAAACTCTCACAGAATAAGCTTAATAAAAGCACTACTATCAGGAACATAGATCTTGCTCCTAAATCTAACTAAGTCATCTACTGTGAGGTGTTACTCCTCATATTTATCACCTTCACTCTGCTTTTGCAATCTCTTCTTTATTTTTTGGTACATGTCATCATGTTTCCCTACATGTAATATTTTCTCCTGTAAATATATCTAATAAGAGATCATAGCTGAAATATGAGTCACCTGCACTTTCATACTGAGAGAATATTGATCTAGGAGGCTCTAGGAAACCTAAAAAAATTGAAGTGTTTGAAAGTTTGTGAAACCAAGACCAAGTCGTAGATCTCAGCGAGAGATTTCCAATGATGAAAATGACACCTCAATCTGGGTCTGTGTGAGAAAGTTATTACAGTTTGAAGTTTGTACCAAAAAACAAAAAAATTCAAATTCAAAGTAAACCTTCTTCCAAGTGGAAGGTTGTACAATTAAAACTTGGCAGTGAAGTCGACAAGCATAGTGGGATCCACAGAGCTAGTTTGGTATCCCAGTTATAAAACTAGGTGGGCCCATAACTAGGTGATCTGCCAGCACCACAAGTCGACACATGGAAAGTAGGTGCCATATGATTTGGACCAATGAGAGCTTGCCATATGGCCCAATCATATGGTGCTAAGTGGCAGCTTCAATTAGGCCCAAGTTGCCTTAGCATGGTGAAACCTTTATTTTTGTCTTGTTCTCATGGTTTTGGGAGTTTGTAATACTCCCAAATGGGGAATGCAGTAATACAATGCAAAATTTTAAGAAAATAACGTGAATCCTCATAGAAAAATGAGGCCAATATGGAGACCTTTCATTTGTATTTACAGCAGAAAAATAGATGTAAAAGATGGCCCATAAGATGCACAATAGGAAATACAAGTCTCCAATGGGAGAAAATCCTCAAAATGAGGTGTTGCAACCATATATATATATACTGGAAAAGCCTTAAAGTGTTATTTTATTGGTCTACAACATTTTTAGATTACACATTAGATCTAGAGCAGACAAGTGCATGAAAATCCAAATCTATAACAGATCCATACACTATATAGGCTCCTCTAAAGAATCCCCTTGGGGTTTTCAGCAATACACCATGTACAAGTTGTAGATCTGAGATCTAAATCTGTAGATCTACTGAAATGTTCAGATCTAGAAAGTGGATATGATCTGATATGAACAAGAAAATGATCCCCTCCAAGAGATCTCCAAAGTGAAGGGCAGATCCCCAACACCTGAAAACCAACTCTCCAAATGGTGTGCCAAAACACCCTGCAACTGCACATACGAATGAAAATATGGAAGTAAATCTATGTTGTAGGGATCAAAATGTGGTTGGCCACATGCCAAGATCATAAAATGAATCTCAAGTCCTCTAATACTCTCCTCCCAATGAAGTATAAGTCTCCTCCACTGAAAAGGAGAACTGAAATGGCCTAGATCTGAAAGATCTAGCCTCCACTTGCTGCAGCTTGCAAAGACAACCAAACCCTCAACAGGATCTGCCTTGTAGTTGAAATAAGAAGCTTGGCCTTCAGCCAGATAGTGGACAATGCAATACAAACTCTTCCAAGAGCTACTCAATGGAAAGAGGTGGGATTCCCTACCAGGATCACCCAATGCTAAACAACATTCATTCTCAGCTAAACAGCCAGAGAAAGATATATGTCTAAACAGAAAATATATTCAGAAAAATATTATATCATCAACAACCTTCTAATGCTGCCATCCTCTTCCTTTCATAAGTTATGATCTTGCAAACCCTAAACCACTTCCAATGAGATCACTTCTTTCACACAAGGCATCTCCATCTAAAACTGCGTTGTGCCTCATTGATGGCATCTCCTCCATGATAGCGTTGTAGATTTGTTCAAGGTTGACCCAATCAAAATGTCCAGCCCCTTTCACACCTAAGGGTGCCTAATTTGGCAGCCAATATTTAGCCTTTTTACTTTTAGCATTGATTTATTCATTATTTAGGAGTATTATGGACCTCCTCTGCACTTTTTTTCTTTAAACAAAGTAATAAAACAAAAATGAATATTCCAATTAGCTCATGACTAATTGGGAATATTACAGAGTCGTTACAATATGGACATACGATTTCCATATATTATATGGTTTGAAAACTATATTAAAACCAAAATTGTGCTTTAAAACCATATTAAAGCAAAAATAGGAATCTGTGGGTTTTGAACCCAAAAGCTCCCCAAAAACAAGTAACTTAATATGACTGACAACCGTTGTGCCAACCACACACTTTGTCTTATTCACCTTCACACTTTTTTATAAAATACCATTCAAATGGTTCAAAATGGACCATTGAGAATACATAAGAGATTAGGGTGAAAACAGACCAATGAAGTCATGAATCTCAAAAAGATTCTAGGAATATTGTTAGAGCACATGTTAGGGAATATTCTAAATAATATTCTCTATGAGTAATCTTTAAGATTCCCTTGGGGGTCGATTTTTTACGTTGTCAAAATTCTGTTGAGTTTATACTCATTTGAACCAGTTTTTCGCCAGGAGTTTAATGGCATAGTCCATTTTCATATATGAGAAGCAGGATTTTTTTCCATGCCCAAAAGATAATCTTGTGAGGAATCTGAAATATTCTAGGGGAGCCCATATTTGACCGAGGTATAAAGGGGTCATGCTTATACTCAGATTTCACATTTTTTCGTAAGGAACGTAATGGAAGATGTTGTTTCTTCGTAGCTTATTTTCAGTATGTACCTAGACTTAGAGGTATAAGGTGTATTTTTTCATGTGTTCATTTGTTTTTTCTGAGATGATGGTTTGAATTTGAGATCCATGTATGCCACATTGTGGGAGGATCATTGTATGCCCCTTTATGTGATACTTTTCCTTGTCATGTTGAAGGAGAATATCTTGTGAGTGAGATTTCTTTGTAGGAGAAGATCTTTTGGAGAGACATGCCACTCTAGATAAAGGGGTTAATCCTTGTCATTATAGAGATTAAATCATGAACTAACTATATTCTTGCAAAAACTAATGAAGTGGCCTCCCCACTCTTGACATCAATCTTGGAGACGTAGCCCCCATTGGGTGAACTATGTTATCATATCGTGTGTTTATGTGTGCTTCATGATTATTTGTTCCTTTTTTCATGTTGATGTTTTTGTTCAAGTTGTTTAGAATATGAATTTCTCATGATTTAAAAACAAATTGAAGTGTCAGTAAAAGGTTGTGTATGATGGGGGATTTTATTTGAAAACACTCACAAACATTTCTCATATCAAGTGGTATCAGAGCGGTCTGACCGTTTTTCCAAGGATTGTGAATTGAGTGTGAAACAAGAAGGAAAATGGAGGATCACAAATATCTTTACGAGGCCTTCTATAGGATTGAAATCATGGTATATATAATGTATGCATATTATGAGGAGAAAATGGCAAAAGAGGACAGGGAGAAAGAGAGAGCAGAGGATGATGCTCCATCTCCATATTTGGGTGAATATTCTTCTTCTCGTCATTCAAATAAAGAGATCAAAAAAATACTTCAAGCAGAGAATTTTGAATTGAGGATACTTCGACAAGAAGCATAAGAGGAGAAGCAGAGATTTCAGCTTCAACTACAAGCCACGAAAGAGGCCTTGGAAAATTTGAAGTGCAACGAAGGCTTAGCAAAGCCATGATTACATGTTTCAGAATCAATAGTTGAGGTAAACAGTGTTGGTAAATCTTCAGTTTCATTTTTAGATGATGTTATCTCTATTGGAAGCATTATGTACCTATTTCAGGAACTGACATGATACTCCTTACCAATGTGGGGTATAGAGGCGGATGAATTGGTGTTAATGGCCCAGGAATGACTTAGCCATTAGAGGTTGTAAAAAGACCTCTATTTTTAGGATTGGGATACATTTAAGGGGAGTGTTAGAAGGTAGTAGAAGCAAGGGAATCTTCATGAAAATGATCTAATCCATTACCAAAACCATTGAGGAAAGAGGATGTTGAAAACACATCACAATACTCCCATGACTGTGAACATTGTAGAGGAAGATATACAACAAGATATTATTGCTAGATTCACACTAGAGACAACCAAGAAATGTATAAAAGGTTGTGATATTCTAATGTTAATTTTCATTAAAATAATATTGTTAATAATGAAAAAACTTGTGGCATACAAAACCATGTAGTTTTTTTGGATTTTATAACCATGTTGTTGCCAAGTATTGGAAAAGAATGACAGCAAGAAAGAGGACAAGACATGAAAAACCTTCTCCACATCAAGGAAGGAAGAAGGTTAAGCAAGTCTAGAGGAAGACTAATTTTTGTAGTCATTATTACAAGAATGGACATTAGAGATCCACATGTTGGGAGCTCCATCTAGAGCAGCGACCAAGGGACTAGAAAGAACCTAAAAAGGAACATGTCGGTGAAGCAAATCAATGATAAATATAACTATAGGAAGAGAGACCATCACCCTGGTTGGGTAAGAGATGGGTAGCATTTTTAAGTAGTTGACCATGACCACATTTTGAAAATCGCATGCTGTGAAATGATTGTAAAAGTGAAGAAGTGTTTATCATCACTTATGAAAGCAACATGGTCATATTTTTGGCCTTTTTGTTGATAGCTTGGGTATCGTTTTTGTTATGATTCTAATGTAAACTTGACCAATGAGTGTGTTATAAACTCTTGGCAAGTATGGGGGTTTGGTTGGATCATGTTTGGTCTTGTAAAAGAACATGTATTTCACAAGTTGTACTACAGGTTTGCATAGAATATAAGTGTTGTTTCATCACTTATGGATTCAAAGTACAAATGTGAAGGAGAAGGAAGTTTGGCTTGTTAGGGAAATTTTTGTGCCAAAGAGACAATACAACATATTTCATATCATGTTTATGATTTTGGAGGACCAAAAGCTCCTCAATGGGGAGGAATGATCCAGGCGAATGCAGGAAACCTCAAAAATAAAAGTGTTCTAAAGTTTATGGAACCAAGACCAAGTCATGGATCTTATCAAGAGCTTTCCAATAATGCAAACAATGCCTCAATCTAAGTATGTATGAAAAATTTATTACATTTTGAAGTTTGTACCAAAAAACAAAAAAGGTAAAATTCAAATTCAACCTTATGCCATGTGGAAGTTCATATAGATGACACGTGGAACAAAGTCAACAGGCGTAGTGGGTCCCACAAGGCTAATTTGGTAGCCCATTCAACAAACCAGGTGGACCCACGAGCAGGTGATGTGGCAGCACCACAATTCAACACATGGAAAGTAGGTGGCATATGATGTGGACCAATGAGAGCTTGCCACATGGTCTAATCACATAGTGCCACACAACACCTCAAATTAGGCCCAAGTGACTTTGGCATGGTGAAACCTCCATTTTTGTCTTATTCTCATGGTTTTGGGAGTCATTGCAATATGGACATACGATTTCCATGTATTATATGGTTTGAAAACTATATTAAAACCAAAATTGGGCTTTAAAACCATATTAAAGAAACATTATAAGTCCATGGGTTTTGAACCCAAAACTTCCCCAACAAAAAGTAAATTAATATTACTATGCAAATCATTATTCCAACCACATACTTTGTCTTATTCACCCTTACACTTTGTTATAAAATTACATTCAAATGGTTCAAAAGGAACCCCGGAGAATACATGAGAGATGAGGGTTAAAGTAGGCCAATGAAGTCATGAATCTCAAGAATATTCTAGGAATATTGTCAGAGCATATGTTAGGGAATATTCCAAAGAATATTCTCTATGAGGAATATTTATGATTCCCTGGCAGGTCGATTTTTTACGGTGTCAGAATTATGTCGAGCTTATACTCATTTGAACCAATTTTTCACTAGGATTCTAATGGTGTAGCCCATTTTATAATCTGAGTAGCATATTTTTTTCCATGTATAGAAGAGAATCTTGTGAGGAATATAAAAGTTTCTTGGGGAGCCCAGATTTAACCGAGGTAGAAATGGGTCGTGTTTATACTCATATTTCATAGTTTTTCACAAGGAACCCAATGGTGCATATTGTTTCTTCATCCAAGTAGCTTATTTTTCAAGTCATACCCAAACTTGGAGGTATAAGGTGTATTTTTCCATGTGTTCATTTGATTTTTGCGAAGATGATGGTTTGAATTTTAGATCCATGTATGCCACAATGTGGGAGGATCATTGCATGCCACTTTATGTGAGATTTTTCCTTGTTTCAAGGAGAACATCTTGTGAGTGAGAGTTCTTTGTAGGAGAATTTATCGTGGAGAGACATGGCACTCTAGATAAAGGGGTGCATCCTTGTATTTATAGATATTACATCATGTACTCATCATCTTCTTGCAATAAATAATGAAGTGGCCTCCTCACTCTTTACATCGAGCCTGGAGACATAGCCCACACTAGGTGAACTTAATTATCATATTATGTGTTGATCTGTGCTTCATGATTATTTGTTCCATATTTTGTGTTGATAGTTTTTTTAATTTTTTTTAGAATATGAATTTTACATGATTTCACAAGAAAATATAAGTGTCAATAAAAGGTCTTGTATGATGATGATTTTTGTTTGAAAAAACTCACAAAAATTTCTCAAATCAAATATGCAACCATGTTCTCCTTTCCCTTAATGTACCTGATCTAAAAGTCAAACTCACTGAGAGTAGCCAACCGTCTAGCTTTCTTGGCATTCAAATTAGGTTTTTAAAACATGTACCTTCGTCCACTATGATCACTCATTAGAACGAACATCCTTCCAAGGAGATAATGTCTTTGCATACTCAACGCATGAATGATAACTGCCAACTCAAGATAAAGAGTCACATAATTTTGCTCATGCTCATTCAGTTTCTGTGATTCATAGCAAACAACCTGCCCTTCCTACTTCAGGTTTCCAAGTCCTTCCTTGCGTGCATCTGTACAAACAACAAAATCCTTATCAGGATATGTGATCTTAAATATTAGAACATTGGTAATAAATTGCTTCAACTCATCAAAGCTAGCTAAACACTCAGTCGTCCATTCAATATTATTTCCCTTTCTCTGCAAGGCTATAATAGGATAGCCAATCTTGGAGTAGTTCCTCATAAACCTTTTGTAATAAACTGCTAGTCCCATGAATGATTTTACCTCATCCACATTCTTTAGAGCCGACGATTCCATCATAGATTTAATATTTTTTGTATCCACTTCTATCCCTTCCTTGGAAACAACATGTCCCAAGTAATGAATCTGAGACCGAAAGAAGCTACACTTTTTGAGCTTGGCATAAAACTTATGCTCCCTCAAAAATATCGATACTACCACCAGGTGCTCTGCATGCTCCTCCTCATTATTTGAATAGACATATATGCCATCAATAAATACTATCATAAACTTATCTAGATAAGGGAACAACACACTATTCATCAAACACATAAAGGTGGTTGGAACATTGGTAAGACCAAAAGGAACCACCACAAACTCATAGTGCCCATACCTTATACAGAATGAAATCGTGTAGATATCTTCTTCCTCGATCCACACCTGATGATATCATGATCCCAGATCAATCTTTAATAATACTGCTACTCCCTTCAGTTGATCAAGAAAATCATCAATATGACGAAATGGGTACCTGTTCTTGATAGCCACCCTATTCAACTACCTATAATCAATGAAAAATGTGATAGTACCATCCTTATTCTTTACAAACAACATTAGTGAAACCAAAGGAGATACACTTGGCCTTATGTATCCCTTATCAAGCATATATTTAATTTGAAACTTCATTTCCATCAACTTGAAAGTGCTCATCATGTATGATGCCTTCGATGTTGATGTTGCTCCTAGTATCAACTCAATAGATAAATCCACCTCCCTATGAGGAAACAACTCTAGAATATCTACATGGAACACATCCTCAAACTATTGTAAGATAGGATACCTCCTCAAGACTTCATCATCCTCAACATTATTCCCTTTGTCATTGGAAACATGCACTACAAACAATACACATCCTTTCATTTGATTGCACTAATCTTGCATAGTTGTAACCATCCTTGTTAATGTAGCCTTGTTACTCCCTTACAAGACTCTCTTCTCTCCATCATCATCCAGGAACTCAATATTCTTGTAATATTCTTGTTAGTCATCAGTATTTTTCACTTGTTGGTGATGACTAGTTGTAACAGCCAAAGTTTTCTAGCAGTTGATCTAAAAAATTTATCAAATTTTCCAGCTGGAAAACACCCATAAACATTTTTTGCCCTCCTACCTTTTCAATCTGCCCATAACAAGATGAAACCTCATTATCAAGCCCTATCTAGCCTCAGCCATACTAGCTTGTCTATCAGCTCCAAAGAAAGTAATTTAAATCTGTCCAAAGAAGTCTCCCTTAATTTAGGTAGTGGCGCTTAAGACATTTCTCCCTTGGCAAACTATCCTAAAGCCAAAGAACCTCTATCTGATACAAACCAGTCATAATAGACCTTCCCATTCTACAAATAAAGTTGGTTACACCCTTAATTCGCGCCACTAACAAGCCCTAAAGTCTCAGCAATGCACATGCCCTAGGTCAAACTGATATTAGGTGGTTTTATAGTGTTTCAAATGGATCTTTCAAGAGCAGAAGTGTAACAGCATCCCAGAAGACAGTATTTGGCTCAACATGAGAAGATAGTTGCTTCTCATGTGATTTTGAGCCTGGGATGCAACTACAGGGCAGAGAGTTGTTTCATTAAGCTCCTGCGATCATATTCAAAGGTTAGTAAATTATGAATGACAAGAAGTTCTTTGCAAATACTAACCAAACTTCTTGTGATGTCTAAAGAGGCACAGAGATATTTGAAAAGAAGAATTACATGTCTCAGAGAAGTGCCCATCTTGACTATTATCAATTTGTCATTCTTCATTTTCTCAAGCATGAAAAGGCAGTGAAAGGAAAAATAACACTGTTAAAAGCTGATGAAATGGCATCACTGAGAAAAACCTCCTTCATTTTATAAGCAGAGGGTTGAGGACTGAGAAAACCTCCTTCATTTTATAAGCAAAGGGTTGAGGACTGAGAAAACCTCCTTCATTTTATAAGCAAAGGGTTGAGGACTGAGAAAACCTCCTTCATTTTATAAGCAGAGGGTTGAAGACTGAGAAGGCCTCCTTCATCTATAAGCAGAGGGCCAGGGATAAAGTTTTTTTTTTAAGTTTTTCACTACTGAAAAGGAAAACTTTAGGTACAGTGGAAGAAAATTGAAGGTTTCTGAATAAAAATGATGTTAAAGGCAGAGGAAAAGCAGTAATGCTTTTAAAAATTGTTTGCATAAGTTTCACTGCTATTGAAATACAATGTGAAGCTAATAGGTTGATTATCAATGAAGAAATATTGTTAAGCAGATGGCCAAAGGAGTCAGACAATCTTGGTCTCAAACTGACTTTTGCCATCAAGTATAAAGGAAACCACTATCAGTATGATCATCAAACATTCTTCATTGGGTTAAAACAGAGGTTGAAAGGAAACCAGGAATTTGTCAAAGTAGGCCTCCTTCATAAACAAAGTAAAGGGGCTCACCATTGTTTGAGGATAAAAAGCAATTATTGCATATGGCAAAGATTCCAAAAGGGATTGCTCTCAAAAAGGGGTGAAATGAATGAAAATCCATGTTTCTTGCAGACCTCCTTCACAGAAGAACAAAGGGACAGCCTTCCCTTGTTCACTTTTCAACTCTAGTTCATCATCCCCTGTTTTATCTCCATAAAGTTGAAAACTAGATTATTTTGTCAATCTAAGGATAGTTAGTGGCTTTGGTAATGGATACCTCTTGTAAACAGGATTTTCACTTACAGTTTCAAATGTGTTTTTGCACCCACAGTAAAAAGAGAAGCTCAAAGAGCACCTAATAGTTCGATCAGCTTCACAGTGAGCATTATCACCTTTAAAGCATCAGGAGTAGAAACTATCAAATTAAGATAAGTTATCTCCTTGCAAGTATGGGAAAAGATGCTTCATAAGTCATTGGGTTTCCTTTTCAAATAAGAAAAACACTGAGTGATGATTAGCCTTCAAAGTGGCTTTCTCACAGTGAAAAGAGGTCACAAGTATAAAGACCTCCAAAAACAGTCATCCACAATACTTCAAAGAGGCCTGGTCAATTTCAGGTTTGTTTTATTTTGAAAAATCATAAATGATAAGGTTGGGCCTCATTTGTTGTTTCACAACCAACACCTTTTTCAAAAGGGACTTTCAAAACCCTCACAAAGTAACCACAAAGGTAATCGATTTTTTCAACTTCAAGAGGATAAAAGGACCATTGCAAGCCCATTTGAAATTCTCGAAACGCAAATAACAAATCCTCTCAACTGTTCACTGGACCGAAGAAGGAGTTCTTGAGTGAAAATTTGTAGAATTTAAAGCTTGGAGACTGTGCGGCGTGCCTGGAAAAGTGCGCGGCGCGTTCAGGAGCAATTTTATGAAGAGGTTGTATTGTTGCCCAGCGCGCCTGTAGGCGCCGATCACGACTACCCATCATCGACACGACACCTTTTCTATTGCGCGGTGCCTTCCCATTTCAACATTCCGCGCATGTTTCAATAGTCCAAACGCCTTCAACAGGCCATGAAAGCTGCTTAAACTTTTCAAACAAGGGCTGCCATCCATTTTCAAGGTATTTTAATTTACCTCCTTGCTATATTCGAGCTACTAAGTGGTGATTAAAAAAGAGAAACTCTTGGTATAAATCAAGGTGTGTTGGGGTAAATGGTTTGAAGAAGATTGTTTCAATTGGATGAAAGTGGAGTAGTCATTTTTGTTTCAAAGATCCTAAAGCTACCCTCAAGACTATGATAAACCATAAACTCTGTCAGCTATATGTAGTGGTGAAAACAGTGGTAAGGAGGGTTGAATTTTTTTTTTAAGATCCGAGATTGTTGTGGCTATGATTGCCCAAGATTTACATAATGAAAGTGGTGTGTTTATGTTGATGTCCAAAGGCCTAAAAACTGACCTCAAAAAAGTACTAAAACATAATACTACCTGCAAGTCAAAATAAATACAGTATTAGAGGTCATGTCAAATTGTTGAAGGTGACCTAACTATGATAAAACAAAGCTAAACCTCTGTCAGCAAAATGTATTGGTGAAAACAGTGTTAGAAGGTGAAGCAGTGTTTGTAAGGAAAACATAGTGATTATTTGAATAAGTGAAATAGTGAAACAATTGCTGCCTCATTTGTCCCATAAAAAAAATTTGTGGTTAAAGATCTTTTAACTCAGTCTGAAGGTGTTTTGTCTACCTGTGTATGTGAGATAGTGAAATACAAAGAGAAGTGTTTTTGATTGGAAGGGGTGTTTTGTTTTCTGCAAGGTTGTTTTTTCTTACACCAAAACACAAAGAGCTTTGTGACCTTACCCAAACACAATAATCATTTGACTGTGTGTACCTTTTATTTGACTATGTGTGTGTTATCATAACTACTTGTTGATTGGCATACAAAGGAAGACAAACAGTGTTTTGTAAGGAACAGGAAGTTTTGTGTTAAAAAATCGTTTCACATAGCATTTGAAAAGATATGCCTTGGTAAAACAGTGAATAACAAAGAGGACAGAGTTGTGTTTGAGAAAGCATTTCAAAAATCCTTTTGAGGCAGCTTGGTGTTGCAGAGAGAATTCAAAACAAGATGCCTCCTAGGCAGGACAGTAGGAGTGGATTGCATAAGAGATTCGAACCTGTTTCCACTGAAGAAGTGAATTCCCACCCATCAGTCTTGTTCAATTTCCATGAGGTTGGGTGTTTAGATTTTTTTCAAAGAGTGCAAGAGGTGAAGATATTTTCTCCTTTGACACATCTTTGCGCTTTGAGGTTTCAAGACAAGCATTTCCAGCTGGCAGGCCTAGACTTCAAATCCTCTCCAAGGTCCATCTCCAAGGCCACTAAAATCCCTTATATTGGGGAGAAGTGTTTTAAACAAATCCACTTGGACTCAGAATATTACAAGCCCTTTCTCAAGCCTGAGCATAGAGATTCATGTCCTTCCATTTTTCCTTTCTCATATCTTTTGACTAGCTATGCCCCCCTCATGAAGATCATCATAAATACTTCACTTGTGAGGGAAGATTCTCCCGAGTCTATGCCTATCACATTCAACTGCTCATGCATTTCACAAGGGCCAAGTTTCTAAATCTTCCTTTCTTCTTACACAGGAGCATTGAGAAAATGGCCTCCACTGTTCAGAAGAAGCCTCCTTCACAGCAAACAGCCTGCCTCTTCCATCACTTTCTCATCAAAGTCATCATTCTTCATCAACTTGAAAATAGGGAGGTCTCTTGGGATACTTTCATCACCCATCCAGATTTCTCCACTGTCCCTCCAGTTCATACATCCCCTACACCTCCTACTCACCATCCTTCGCCTTCTTCCAGCAGACCTATTCCCAAAGGAGCCTGAAGAAGGAGAATAGCATGACCATGATGAGGAAGAAGGACATGAGCAGGAAGAGGAAATTGATGATGAGTAGCAGCAAGGGGATGAAGAAGAAAGTGTTGATGAGCAGCATCACAGTGAGACAGAATAGCAAGGGCATGAAGGTGCTGAACAGGAGCAGCATGAAGGTGATGAACAGGGGCAGCCAAAAGATGTTGAACAAGAGCAGCATGAAGGTGATGAACAGGGGCAGCCAAAAGATGTTGAACAAGGGCAGCCACAACATGATCCACAGCAGCTATAGCAATATGAGCAAAGGCATCCTCAGGGTGATGAACAGCAGCCTCCTCAAGAGGAACAACAACCTCAAGAAGAAGAGGGGCAGCAGGATAAAAAATTGTAGCATAGTGAGGAGGACAACCCTCAAAGGGAAGTGCAAAAGGACAGCCAAGGCATCCATAAAGAACTCCAAGACAGTGGCAAAAATGAGGGGCAAAGTGACAAGGGTAAAGAGCCCATGGAGCATGTGCTAGCTGCCTCTCCTAGGCAAGGGGCCATGCTCTCTTCTCCGAAAGTCACCAAGCCCCGGATAGCAAAGAAAAGGGTGCCTAGAGTTGTAACTCCAAATGTGACTAGGGCCCTCCGAAGCAAGGGAAAATTTCCCAAGAAACCCATGGTCGAAGTTCCCAAGAGGAAGAGTACTAGAAGAGCCACCCAAAGCAAAGGGAAGGACAAGGAAGAAAGTAGTCATGAACAGCAAAGGGAATTCGACATCATCCAAATCCAAAGTGATGATAGTGATAATGAAGCCCGGATCCTAGAAAATCTTTTGATCCATATAGAGAGCCAAATTGATGCCTTGAGGGTTGATCTTCATAGAGCTAGGAACTTCAATCACTTTTTGCAAGTCCAAAACAAGCAAATGAGTGTCCATATGGCTGTATATGAGACACGGGCCATCCGATACAAAAAGGAGGCCTCCAAAGCATAGGTGAGATTGGAAGAACTCATGGGTGATTTCGAGGAAAGTGAAGGTGAAGATCAGCCGAGGCGAAAGAGGCCAAGAACCATGGGGCTAAAAAAGGCCCTTACGAAACAAAAAGAAGAAGAAGATGCCCTTCTCCAATATACCCCTCTCACTGTATTGTTCGAACAAGAGATAGAGAACAATCGGGAAGCATGGCTTGAGAGAGTTAATGATCACTTGGAGAAGAAATTGGAGAAGGCAAACAAGGACTTGGCCCTTCAACGGAGGATGACTGGGCATTATAAAAAGCTCAATCAGTTTGCCCAAAGGAAGTTGAAGGCTGCTTAAGAAAAACTCAAGGAGGTTAAAGGGAAGCGCCTAGCACAAAAATTGAGGAAAGACACCTTAAGGCTCCAAATTTTTGCCTTTTCTTCACGACATGTTACTGAAAACCCTTGAGGGGCATGCTCACCAATTTTGGGCGAAATTCGACATATTTTGGTTTTTTTTCATTTTTGGGTTTTTGGCCAAAACTCATGGGCATCGCCATTTCAGTTTGGGACATCATCAAAGGATTAAAATGGTATCATTGGATGCCATAATTTCAGCGGCACATACTCAGAAATTTTCAGAACAATTGAAGATTTTTTTCTCCCCCAAAATGGCGAAAAACACTCGCTTTTTCTACACTCTGCCCCGTTTATCAGCAAGGCTTATTTTTTGGGTTTTTACACACAAGCCTATTTTTTGAGGACTTATATTGGTCATTTGGGATTGAAATAAACATTTTCAAAAATTAGACACTCAGAGCTTTCCAACGAGCTATCATGAGCCTCGTTTTGACATCGAGAAGGCCTCCAAAGTTTGCCGGCAAGTCAAGGGACCTTTTGCTGATGTATTTTTTGAGTATTTTTGTAAAAATTGAACCTTTCAAATTTGACTTTTCCTCATGTGCGTTTAGCTATTTTTGTACATGATAAGTTATGAAAAGTCAATTTATTTCCATTTTTTATCATTTTTTAGATATTTTATTAGATATTTTGTGCCTTGGGCTTTGTAAAGCCTCAAGGACAAAATCAGATATTTTGGATAGGCCAATGAGATTGCAAGTTTAACTAAGAGGTTTTACTCACTTTAGCGTATATATTCCAAAGGATTTCATTGTAAACAAGGCTGAACTTGATGAATAGAAGAAATATATGGTCATATAAGCTTTGGAAGAAATACTTGTCTCATGCTTTTGGATAGTATCTTAGATGTTCTTGGATGATGAAAGAGGATTGTTGTTGGATTCCATGACTTGGTAGAATGGTATAGTGTCTCTCTCTCTCTTTTGTTTCCTATTTTTCATTCATAAATCCATGTTATTTCTTGCTATAGGATAGTAGAGAACAAATTTGAGACATGCCCTTGAAGGCACCTCAAATTTCCTGTTTCTTCATAGCTTCGATGTTTTCCTCATTCTTAGTCACATTAAATAATTCTTGATTGCTCTTTAATAACTTAAGAATATTGTTTTCTTATTTCATTTATGGTTTTATGCATGCTAAGTATGATTTACGGTATGCCTTGCTTACTCATGGCTAGCCATAGCTCCATTTATGAAACTTCTCTTTGACTGATTAGATTGTCATTTGTTGAACCAAGGAGGTCTTGTTCTGATCTTGCCCTTTGCCTAAGACTATGCAATCTTGTTTTCAAAGTACCCAATAGCTTGAAGTACTGTGTTTAGGCATTCCGGCATAGTGATTTGAGTTGTTTGTCTGTCTTAAGTGTATTTCCCCAAAGTATTATAGCCATTTCCTAAAGTTATAGAATTATATATCTATATGCATGGCTTGAATGTTTATTTCTATGCATTCATTAGCTTAAAGTTACATTTCTCATGATTAATGGTTTTCCCTACCATGTTTATGTCAGCTATTAAACTAATTGTGCTTGAAACCCTTTGTTATTCACAAACTTGATGTCCATCTTACCCCATTTTGCCCAAAGATCCATTTTACCTCAAATCAAATCGGCCCTTCAACGACCTTGTATCACCATTTGAAAGCTTTCTTGACCTTTTCGACCCCATAGCCCAGTTGATCTGACATATTTTTACCTATCTTATATCTTTGATCATTTCATCTCTCACAACCTAAAAACCAAAACCAAAAACCTACTTCATAACTAGCCTAAAATCAGAACATAATAAGCAAACACACATATATCCCTTACACAAATAGAGAGAGCCCTCTCTGAGTCCAGGAAGGCTAGGTCCTTGGGCTCCAAATACTGGTTTGATGTTACAATGTCATTTGGCTTGCCAATCAGCCAAATCACGGGACCCTAACAATTCCCAAATGGGAAATGCAACAATACAATGTAGAATAGCAGAAAAATAATGCAGATCATCATAGACAAAGTAGGAGGCCAATATGGAGACCCTTCATTTGTATTTACAGCAGAAAAATAGATGTAAAAGAAGGCCCATAAGATGCATAACAGGAAATACAAGTCTCCAATGTAAGAAAATCCTCACAATGAGGTGCTGCAACCATGTATTAAGACTGGAAAAAGCCTTACAGCGTTATTTTACTGGCTTGCAACAGTTGTAGATTACACTTTAGATCTAGAGAATACAAGTGCCTGAAAATTCAGATCTATAACAGATACATACACTATATAGGCTCCTCTTCAGAATCCCCTTGGGGTTTTCAGCATTACACCATGTACAAGTTGTAGATCTTAGATCTAAGTCTGCAGATCTACAGAAATCTTCAGTTCTAGAAAGTGGATTTGATTTGATATGAAAAATAGAATGATCACCTCCAAGATATCTCCAAAGTGAAGGGCATATCCCTAACACCTGAAAACCAACTCTCCAAATGGTATTCCAAAACACCCTGCAACTGCACCTACAGCAATGACACAGATCTGGAAGTAAAACTATGTTGTAGAGATTAAAATGTCGTTGGCCACATGCTAAGATTAGAAAATGAAGCTCAAGTCATCCAATACTCTCCTCCCAATGGATTAGAAGCCTCCTCCACTGAAAATAAGCAATGAAATGGCCTAGATCTGAAAGATCTAGAATCCACTTGCTGCAGCTTGCAAAGAAAACAAAACCCTCAACAAGATTTGTGTTGTAGTTGAAAGAAGAAGCTTGGCCTTCAACAAGATAGTGGACAATACAATGCAAACTCTTCTAAGAGCTACTCAATGGAAAGAGGTGGGATACCCGACCAGGAACACCCAATGCTAAACAACATTCATTCTCAGCTATTCAGAAAGAGAAATATATATGTCTAAATAGACAATATATTCATAAATATAATGTTCATCAATAACCCTCTAATGTTGCCATCCTCTTCCTTTTATAGGTTAAGAGCTTTCAAACCCTAAACCACTTCCAATGAGATCACTTCTTTCACACAAGGCATCTCCATCTAAAACTGTGTTGTGCCTCATTGATGGCCACTCCTCCAAGACAGCATTGTATATTTGGTCAAGGCTGACCCAGTCAAAATTTATAGCCCCTTTCACGCCTGAGGGTGCTTGATTTAGCGGCCAAGATTTAGCCTTTTTACATTTGGAATTGATTTATTAACTATCAAGGAGTATTATGGACCTCCTTTTATCTTTTATTCTTTAAACAAAGTAATAAAACAAAAATGAATATTCCAATTAGCTCATGACTAATTGGAAATATTATAGTACTCCCCTCCCAGATGTTGTTTGTCCTTAAGCAACTGACAAGGTGAGTATTGCAGCTCTTCTCCTCCTCCATTGGTGACACCAACATGTGATAAGCTTCCTCCATAAGTTAAGTGTTCACCAATCCATCCCTCCATGAATTTCTCCTCCAAAGTTCTCATGAGATGTAAATAATCCATCCCAAAAGGATACAATAGCTCAAATGAAAAAAACATGGCTTTCCCAATGTTCTCCCTGAAACATGTAGCATAAGATATATGGAGAATATCCATCCCATAGGGCACATACATACCTCCCATCCTCCCTCCATACATTCCCATAAAAATCACAAGTACATCATCAATGTATGGGATCAAAATCAAATACATACAAACATAAATTTGTGCATATGGAGGTGGGTCATAGTCCCACATGTGGAACCAGCGCAATGCATCTCCTGCCTGCATCAGATCAAGATGTGGTAAGTGGTTTCCCCACCACTTACTTGTTTTCCAAGTCATCACACCATGGCTGAAAGTGTGAGATATATTTGGTGCCTTAGTAATGCACCCATCATGAAACAAAATCTCCCTTTGTCCTCCAAGGGAGTGGCCATGTTCAAAACTTTTTGTGGCCCAAAGTTGGCCATGAATTTTATAAGGTACAATATTCCTTCTTGGATTCATGGCCTCCATATACATGGTGAAATAATGCAAACAATAATCAAATGAAACATTATTTACATGAGCATACGTTTCACTAATATTCCTCCTTAAACAAATGGAGTGGTGCATAGATCTATCTTCTTCCTCACAAGAAGAAAGATATGGTTGAATTAACTCTTTTATAGAGTCATGTTTTTCTCCCAACTCCACATGGTTCATGTATCTTTAAAAATTCTGATTTAGTTCTCCTTCAAATACTTTCCAAGTAAAGCTCCTCATGATGATGTTGTAGATTCTCATGGAATATGTGTGGCTGAAACAGAACTCTTCATAGGCCCTTTGTAGCAACTTCTCCTTGAGCTTGGAGTCTCTAGACAAGAAGATACTACCATGAAAATAGATGACTCCTTCTTGGACTAAATCTCCCTCTTCATGCAGTTGGTCATCAAGTATCATGAAAGTGTGAAGATCCTTGGAGTAATCTACCAACAGTTGGGATTTCCAATATGGATCAATCTCCCATAGTGACAATGTTGATGATCTATCAAAATAAATGTCTATCATATGGTTTCTCTCCTCCTTGGCATCTCCCATGCCAAATGTGTATGTTGGAAGGCCATTCCTTCCATGCATCTCCTCCCACAGCGCAGAATCTGAAATGAGAGTGGGTAATGATGATGTTGGGAGAAGATCTCCCTCCTCCTTGAGCCTACCCAAGACTCCCAATGCTGTATCATTATCGTCCAATGCTCCAATACCTCCTGGATCTATGCTTGGAGCATCACGTTGTGAGACATCTCCCACAAAATTTGAATCAGATGGCCTCCCAGGTGGTTTTCCACTAGATAACAATGTCCCATGCAACAATCTCATGAGCATGATAGATGGGATCGTAAGGTCCTTGCTTCCACTGCACAAATCCATCTATGTTTTCTATGTGGAAGTTGTATTTGAGGGATATGTATGCCTTCCTTTGATCATTTGAGTCTCACCGCTCTTCTTATCCACCCATTCCATTTGTAAATCCCCCCAATCAGTGGTGACTTTTCCCAATGTAATCAACCATTGAACACCCAAAATCACATTGGTGTCAGGTATGTCAACCACAAAGAAGTGATCAATCAATTTATATGTCCCCATGGTGACTGATAAGGATGGTACATAATGCATGCATTGCATTTTTCTATCTCCTAGGACCAAAACAGAGAATCCCTCAAAAGCATCAGTGGGTATTGCCCTCCTTTGCAATAGTTGGGCATCAATAAAATTGTGGGTAGTCCCACTGTCAATAAAAACAGAAACCCTCTGATTCAAGATGGAACCTTGAAATCCTAAGGTCAAGTACTTAGGTACTCCTCTCAAATATGCAAGAGCCCCTCCAATAGGATCAAATGCTCCATTCCCATCTCCTGATGGTGTTGGCTCTCCTCCTGTAGTGTCAACATTGTGACCTCTTCTTGGTTCATCTTCTTCTTCCTCCTTATCATCTGAGAAGACCTCTATGTAATGTGCTTTTCTAGTTGGACATCTATGTCCAGGTTCCCATGATTCTTGGAAAGTGAATCAAAGCTTCCTTCCTCTTAGATCTCTCCAGAAATCATCATCAAGAGGCTTCTTGTATGAGCTCTCCTTTGAAGGAGCAGCTTTTTCTTCCTTTCCCTTTGAAGGAAAAGAGGGCTTATGCTGAAAATTTGCCTTTGATTTTGGAAAGGCATCTTGAAGGTCTCTGGCCCTTTCAATAGCATCATGTAGGGTAGTGGGCTTTTTAGATTTAACCAACCCATGAAGAGGTTCATCTAAACCATCAATGAACATGTACACCCTTCTTGTTGCAGACAAATCAGGAACCATAACAGAAAGTCTTAAAAATTCAGATATGTAAGTTTCTGTATTACCTTATTGTTTCAAATTTGCAAGGCTCATGAATGGTGCCTCTGGATCTCTTCTATCAAATATTTCCACCAGCCTTCTAGTGAAATTTGAATAAGCAGTCACATTGGCATGACCCAATGTAGACATGCCATGGAACCACCAGTCACGTGCTTCACCTTCAAGGTGCAGCGCTGCAATCTTGATAGCCTCCATCTCTAGAACCTTGTTCAACTAGAAGTAGATGTCAATTTTTTCTACCCAATATTTGGCAAAACACTTGGATGACCCATCAAAGTTGGGTAAAAATAATACGCCCATAGTGTGGTGTCGATCATGATTCTGAATGAATCCACCACCTCTATGATGATGCCTTCATCTTCTATTGTCCTTTATGTGACAAAACTCTTGAAAAATCAAGTGATATTTGAATCTTCGATTTTGAGGCTCATATTCTTCAAAATAGTCTTCAAGGGATTCATGCTCTTGAAACCCTTCATTTTTCGCAGCCAAAAATGTAGGCATGGTAGAGCGTTGGGAAACTTGTGGCTGGTGCACTGGTTGATCATTCCAGTGATGAGACATGCCATAGCCTTCTCCAAGATGAAATCCTTTAGGGGAATCCTTTATTCTGTCCATTCTCATCTCTTTGATCTCTCTATCAATATCTTGCATGGTTTTAAGAAGGATCTTAGGAAAATCCTTATCTTCATCTTCACCTCCAGATAAAGGGGCTTTACCCTTGTCTTCATTATCATTTTGATAATCAAAATTATTTTGTCTTCTCTTTAGATACCTCTTCTCTTTGTCAGTAAGAGGATATTCATCTTCAGAAGACATATTGGCTTCTTAGAAGGAATTGGTTGTGCCAAGATGATGCTCTGATACCACTGTAATATTCCCAAATGGGAAATGCAGCAATATAATGTAGAATAGCAGAAAAATAATGCAGGTCATCATAGAAAAATTAGGAGGCCAATATGGATACCATTCATTTGTATTTACAGTAGAAAAATAGATGTAAAAGAAGGCCCATATGATGCATAACAGGAAATACAAGTCTCCAATGTAAGAAAATCCTCAAAATGAGGTGCTACAACCATGTATTAAGACTAGAAAAATCCTTACAGTGTTATTTATTGGTCTGCAATAGCTGTAGATTACACTTTATATCTAGATAATATAAGTGCATGAAAAGTCAGATCTACAATAGATCCATACACTATATAGGCTCCTCTTCAGAATCCCCTTGGGGTTTTCAGCATTACACCATGTACAAGTTGTAGATCTGAGATCTAAGTCTGTAGATCTACAGAAATATTCAAATATAGAAAGTGGATCTAATCTGATATGAACAATAGAATGATCACCTCCAAGAGAACTCCAAAGTGAAGGGCAAATCCCCAACACCTGAAAACCAACTCTCCAAATGGTGTTCCAAAACACCCTACAACTGCACCTATAGGAATAACGTAGATCTAGAAGTAAAACTGCACTGTAGGGATTAAAATGTGGTTGGCCACATGCCGAGATCATAAAATGAAGCTCAAGTCATCCAATACTCTCCTCCCAATGGATTAGAAGCCTCCTCCACTAAAAGGAGCACTGAAATGGCCTAGATCTGAAAGATATAGCCTCCACTTGTTGCAGCTTGTAAAGACAACCAAACCCTCAATAGGATATGCATTGTAGTTGAAAGAAGAAGCTTGGCCTTCAGCCAGATAGTAGACAATACAATACAAACTCTTCTAAGAGCCACTCAATGGAAAGAGGTGGGATTCCCGACTAGGAACACCCAATGCTAAACATCATTCATTCTCAGCTAAACAACAAGAGAAAGATATATGTCTAAACAGACAATATATTCAGAAATATAATGTTCATCAATGACCTTCTAATGCTGCCATCCTCTCCCTTTTATAAATTAAGAGCTTGCAAACCCTAAACCACTTCCAATGAGATCACTTCTTTCACACAAGGCATCTCCATCTAAAACTGCGTTGTGCCTCATTGATGGGCACTCCTCCAAAACAGCATTGTAGATTTGGTCAAGGTTGACCCAGTAAAAATGTCCAGCCCCTTTCACACCTAAGGGTGCTTGATTTAGCAGCCAAGATTTAGCCTTTTTACATTTGGCGTTGATTTATTCATTATCAAGGAGTATTATGGACCTCCTTTGCTTTTTTATTCTTTAAACAAAGTAATAAAACAAAAATGAATATTCCAATTAGCTCATGACTAATTGGGAATATTATAGTCTTTTCATAACAATCCACCCTGGTCCTATGAATAAAAATCCAATCCATGCCCAAAAGCATACTATATGAACCCAAAGGAAGAAAATTCATATTTGATATTGTAGGCATTCCATTAATCTTGAATGCACAAGATCTCACCCAATGGTGAAATTTTATTTTGTTCCATATAGCCAACTTTATCTAGGTGGATATTGGTTCCCACCCACCTATTCCACCTGGACCCCCACAATTGTTTCTTTCAATTTCCTTAATTGTAGCACAACTTGCTATTTTGGTGGTTTTTCTGATCCTAAACTTCTGGAGCCATTTTGAGGGCCTAAATGAATTTTTTATGGGGAAAATGAGATATTGGAAAATTGCAAGTTCATTTTAATAATTTTTTCTTAGCCTCTTGTTTGACAGCATACCCCTATATTGAATTTTGTTTTAAAGAATCTTCATTTTGAAGAGCGAAGCGCACTACGCGCAATTATATTAGAGTTTTAGGGAATTTGGGGCGGGTTAAAGTCCCTTATTTTGTAAAAGGATGGGAATATTTTCTATACTTTGAGCTTCTCCTATGGTTTTCGGACCATGGTATTGTAAAAGGAAAACATATATAAGGAGTCTAGGGACATCTATTAAATTCAATTCAATATCTTTATCATAGAACGCATTTGGATGTAAGGTTGTATTGACTCTGTATTATGGGTTTTTTGCGAAAGGGA
Organism: Pinus albicaulis; assembly: GCA_034641835.2. Classification (NCBI taxonomy): domain Eukaryota; kingdom Viridiplantae; phylum Streptophyta; class Pinopsida; order Pinales; family Pinaceae; genus Pinus; species Pinus albicaulis. The sequence continues at coordinate 1,445,018,848 of CM076581.1, forward strand.
AGGTTCTTGTAGATGAGTGTGTGGAGACCTTATAAAGTCTGCAGTTGAGTTTGCAGAACCCTATAGCTGATTGCGTAGGGTAGAAAGAGGTGTATTAAGAAGATCTGAAGTAATAAAAGAATACCTTGAAGATAGATCTATGTTCTTTGCTTATTTTTTTTCTTTATCTGTATTTTATTTTATCCGTTCCAAGTTATGGTTTTTATCTATATTTTTATCGCGAAGTCTGGGTTATGATTTCTTATGTTGATTAAAGAATGTTAAAGTAGAATTGTGTAGTCTGAAAGCTAGTTAACTAGAAGTATTGAAAAATGATTGCATAATTAGTATATATGTTCTACGAACCTATGATAAGTGTTAGAGATAATATAATCCATAAATCCACACTCCATAGTCCCTCTGGATGCAAAAACCTGGTTCTATCATCCCTTAATATTGCCTCAGGTGAGACTTTAGTATGCGCAGCAGATCGTTTCCAAAAGGGTCGGTAATAGTGGGTTTTGTTGGTTTGCACAGCCATATATCAACCTGGATCTAGGACCCATAAAGCCAACAAATGGTTCCATTTCCGGGACCGAGATCTGACTAAGGGACATGTGGATGTGGCATTTGTCAACAAAGAGATTCAAGACTAGGTAGTTCTAAAAGAGCATGAATTTTCAGCACTAGAAAACCAAAATTTGCTCCTATCAATTAAGAAGTGGTTCCAGCAGTATATTTTCACAGAATAACATGAGATTTTTTTCTCATTTTTTGCTAAAGTTCTGCACGAGTGGTTATCAAGACTAGTTGAGAAAAATACTTGTCTCAAGGACAATAACCCTATTGCATGGACTCCAGAGTTGATCAGGCAACTGAAGTAAACTGATAACAAGATTACAAGGGTTGTTGATTATTGGATCGATAGTATCCATGGAGGCTTTATTATTGAGTTCGTGATTGATACATCTGTGTCCTACGCAAAAGCTGACCACAGATTTTTTAAAGGCCTGCGATGTAAGTACTTAAACTCATTGAAGCTCTGGATTAAGATGTTATTGTATGAAAATGGTTTGTTTCGAATGTAATCTAATTGACGTTCGAAGGAATAAAAACTGGAACTACGCGACACGGTAAGAGATTTAGGGTAGATCATGATAATTACATTGATACTTAGTACAATCCATTGTTTGCGTCTAAAAGTGAAGAAGGAGAGAGAAACCCTACAACCCCTAGAAGTGTGTCGATAGAATTTGGAGATAATCAGGGTGCTATTGGGATTCCCCACCCCTCTACTCTCATCACAAACCTGTTGTAAATAATTTCATTGATGGAAAAGGAGAAAAAAGGAGCAACACCTGAACTATCAAAAAGGCAAAGGCAGCAAAGGCATAAAACGCAGCTAAGAAGCAAAGGCAGCAAAGAAAGCTAAGGTAGACAAGGAGAAAAGCAACAAAGAAGCAGAGGTAGCAGAGAATCAGTTAAGCCAGAAAAGGAGCAAAGGCAGAGTCGTGAACGAGTGGGTCAATTCATGAACGTGGGAAAAGTAGTGAGTAAGGCGAGCAGCAAGCATGATAATCCCAAGTCGGAGTGAATAACAAATATAAGAATAAGCTTAGGAGATATTAGCACGTTTAGAAACTGAATAAATCTCTATAAAGATAGCGGAGATGCAGAGTAGCGGTGGTCACAGAAAGAAGAAAAATTGACTAAGGCAGAGAATGCTTCGAATAATTCCAAGGGAGGCGATCAGACAACAAAGATCAAATCGTAGAATCGAATTTTTAAGATTTAACGGCAGAGATCAGATCAGGCGAAAGAGATGAAGAAAAGCCACTTGAAGGAAGAGCAGAAAGTCCTGATTAGATTGCAAAAGTGAAGGTGAGAGATGAATCAATGAGATTACATTGCAAGAAAAGTTGGGAAGGACAATCGGATTTGCATGCAGCAGCAAGGACCGTAGATCTGGTGCAGATCAATAGTGACAATCAAAATGCAACCATGAACATATCGCACATTGCAGGGTATAGTGATTACAGTTAAGACTTCACAAGTTAATTTATTTAACTTGCAATGTGAATTGGATCAGCAAGGAGACAATCATGGACCGTCAGATCCAACAAAGACCAACGGCAAAGATCGAAAGCCCAAATTGAAAATTTTAGTGCTTAAGTGTTAAGGCCGTCGCAGGGTAAGTTATTTTGTGTGTGATGCAAAGTGGGGAAGGGACACGTGTTGGCACAGCAGAGCAAGCAGTGAGGACCGTTAGATCGTATGGTAGATTAACGGCGAATTGCGAGTTTGCACATTGCAAATGTTAGTGGATAGTGCTAAGGCTTCACAAGGTATGTTAATTAGTTTGCAATGCTATAAGGTTAGAAAGATGTGATGCAGTGAAAGGAAGGAGCCACGTGTCGGCACTGCGCATTAGCGCACATCGTAGATTTTATGGTTTAAGGTTTGCATAGTAAGTTATGTTGGATGTGATGCGGTGAAAGGGAGGAGCCACATGTCGGCACTAAGTATTAGCGCACATCGCAGATTTTATGTTTTGTGCTTAAGGTTCGCACGGTAAGTTAAGTTGGATGCGATGCGATGCAATCGCTTATCGCACAAGACAGGAGATGCAATTAGTGCGAAACATTAAAATTTGCAGGCAAGCGGAGTGAGATGTACTATGATTGGTCAAATACTGTGGGACCCGATAACCCCTGTTCCACGTCTGTTATGTGCATTCTATCATAAAGTATGTGTTTTTTTATCACTAATGTATGTATGTGGAATAAAATCTGATATTGTACTTCACTGCATTAAAAGAGATTTTATGTGGACCATGACGCACAGGTCCGCGGGGTTTGTGTAAAGAAGCCAGCCAAGATGAAAGTGTCATGTAGATGCGGTTGTGTTAAAATAAAAGGCTGAACGCGGAAGAAAAGACTCGGGTAACAAAAGAAAAGATTGAACACATCAAAAAAAGGCTTGGGGAAGAAAAAGGACCCGAAGCTCATGCAGAAAAGTGCAACAACATGGGTCAAGTTAGGCAGAAAAGCGATCATGCAGCACAGTTGGAATATAACTGCATAAACATAAAATACAAAGGGACAGCAAGCAAAAGAGGACAAACACATAGCAAATCTATGAAGTTGAAAGGGTTGAGTGAAATATTTGATTATAATTGTAAATGTATTAATTATTTTATATTGTTCTTGATGCAAAGGAAAGTCTCCAAGGAAAATCAAAACTCTAATTTAATACTGAAACGAGTGTATATATTGTTGTAACATCTTGAATATGCTGAGTGAGGAAATGAGTGGGTGGAAAGAAATATTCATGCATGTTCACTTCATATTCCCATATAGAATGCAAACAGCCATGAAATGATATCTATAAATGATGTTATTGTAATATGAATAGAGAGGTTATAGAATGGAAGAATGATATAGAGAAGATAGAGAAGTTGTGCAGATCCAGAGCTGATATGAAGCATATTTGAAGGCTGGCGGGGCAGCAGTGAAGAAGGAGTAAAACAGAGCTGATATCCAGGTAAATCAGCATATGATTTTATTGTAGAGTGAGGAAGTTGGTGTTTTCATATCAAGTTGTATCTTGATAGATGTATAGTTGTAGTTGGTTGAGGTAGGGGCCTCCTGTGGGTTGTAGCCTGCAGAAAAATACATGGGAGTTGGTGCTTCTGTTTCAAGTTGTAGCTTTACAGATGTCCAGTTGGAGTTGGGTGAGGTAGGAGCCTCATGTGGGTTGTAGCCTGTAGAAAATAGATGGGATTTGGAGCTTCCTTGCAAGTTGTAGCTTGCAGAATTTGAGGTAGTAGCCTCCTATAGGTTGAAGCCTACAAAAATTCAGTGGTGAGAGGGAGTTGGAGCTTGCCTTTGCAACACAACAATAATAAGATGTGGTTTTCTCCCTTATGGGTTTCCACTTATATATTTTATCTATGTGCTTGAGGATTATGTGTTGATGTGATGTTTTAATCTGCTTAATTACTTTCTCTACACACATTAAGTTTGTTAATTCATTATGTATTAAGTTGCTTATGAACTGAAGGTTTAATTAAGGTAAATGAAAATAATTTTAAATTTCCATGAATGTACTAAATTGATTCACCCCCCCTCTTAGTTTAGCTAAGATTTCATCAATTGGTATCAGAGCCAGGTTCCTTCTGTATCAAATTAACAACTGGAAGGAGATCCTAGGTCCCCAAAATGGCTATCCTAGAAGGATGCTCAACAAATAAAGCCCCATTTTTTACTGGCACAAAATTTTCTTTCTGGAAAATAAGTATGAGGACATACATAATGTCTCTATGAATAGAAGTTTGGGTTGTTGTGGAAGAAATAGATTCTCCAAAGGATACTAACATAGAGAAAGAAGCCAAACAAGATTTCATAGCTAATGCAAAAGCAATGAATGCACTCTTGAGCAGTTTTTGTGAGTTAGAAATTATCAAATCAATGCACAGTAAGACTGCCAAATATATATGGGATACCTTAAAAAATATCCATGAGGGAGATAAAAAGGTGAAGATGGCCAAACTACAAGCCTATAGAACTCAGTTTGAAAATTTAAAAATGAATGAAGATGAAGTTGTAGCTAGTTCCTTCTTAAAGGTTTTGGAAGTTGTGAATAAAATGATAGCTCTAGGAGAAACCATTAAGGAATGTGTGATAGTGCAAAATATATTGAGATCTTTACCATCCATATTCAACCCTAAGGTTTCTTCCATAGAAGAAACAACAAACTGGGAAACCTTGACCATGAACCAATTACTTGGAAACTTGACAGCTTATGAGATGATAATTCCAAAGGGAAAGTAAAATGTGAGGGAGGCAACCTTTAAGGCAGACAAATGCACAAAGGAGAAGGAAGATACATGCTCATGCTTAGAGGAAAAAGAGGCCAAATTCATCAGAAGATTGGATAGAGGCACAGGTAAGTAAAAAGGTAAAATTCCATTTAAGTGCTTTAATTCTGGAAGAGTGGGGCACTATGATTCAAAATGTCCCCATAAGAGAGAAGAGAACTAGCCAAAAGAGACAGAGAAAAACAAAATAAATAATTGGCAAAAAGGGAAGAGATTCAATAGAAAATAATTGTTGAGAATGCAACAAGATGACAGAGCTTAGTGGAAAGAAGTTGCCTTCACTAAGTGGGCCCGCAGGGTATTTTTGGCGCAAAGTCTATTTTTAGACTATGTCTATTTTTAGACATGTCGATCACGATTCTATGAGTTGCAGGATGCTATTTGTGGAGGGATGGTCAAGTTGGAAAAATAGATGGACTTCTATTTTTAGACATACTGGGCGGAATCTATTTTTAGATTGCCAGTCTAAAAATAGATATGTTGAATATTATTAGCTCTTAATAATATTTGGACTATAAACATTATCTTATCCTCTTGGAGCACTTCAGTTTGAGCTACGGATGTGGCACATGCAGCTGACAGAAGGAATTACGCTATTCCTAGGGTCTAAGTGGAGCTATTGCATGATGACTTCAGTTAGAACTCATGTGAGTGAGTTTGGTGGAGTTGATTGAGGAGTTGATGGAGTTGTGTTCAGTTTAACTGAGTTAAACATAGTTGAACTAGTTGTATTTAGTCTAACTGATTAATACACTAGTGATGAGTAGTGTGAATTAATTATTAATTAATTCACTAATTATTAACTCATAAATCAACTAAAGAATACATCAGTTAACTCAGTGCATGGACAGTTTCATTGGAGATCAGTGATGGAGGTAGGTGAAAAAGCAGGTTGACTATCAGTTGTGACTATACTGGTGCATGAGCTTGCACCACACATTGATGGAGAAGCCAATGAGGATTGCGCAGTACATACTGGTGGGATTCGAACTTGGATCTCATGATTATCCATATTGGATTGCGCAGTAGAGGCTGGCTAACAGGCGGACAGGATTGGAGCATGTGACTTGCTAGATCTGAGCTTGTGTAGTGTGTAGCATGGGAGATAGTGCTGAGAGCTTGTGAGGAGCTTCGTGCTATTATTGTTACATGAACTCTATCATTATAATATACAGATAGTTGGGGGTTTTCAGCTTTAAGCTTTCCCATAAATCCTGTGTTTATATGTGTGATTGATTATGTGGTTTTAATGTGCACATGCAATTGTTTATTTTTCGCAATTAATGATCAATGGTAGAAGAGGTTATGTATTATGCATGAAGAAAAAATAGTGTGTAATCCGGATAATCTCGGTGAATAATTTAACAGTTATTCAAATTTCTACAATAATTTTATGCTCAGCAATATAGCAGTGCATTTGAAAACTCGGATGAATCCTGAAATGAAGAAGTAACCTCTGAATTTGTGTTGATGGCCAAGGAAGATCCTGAAGGATTCCTTCTAGAAGATGAGGAAGAAGGTGAGTTAGATCTTGAGGGGAAGCTAATGAGTGCCTTGGAGGAAATAGACAGACTTAAACTCAAGTGCAGAAAATAGAAAGACATTATCCTGAAATATGTAAAGGAAGAGCCAAGTTTGGAAAACCTCATTCAGTTCAAAGTAGAACTTGAAGAAGCTAAGAAGGTGGAAGACATTCTGATAAAGAAAATAAAAGATAAAAATTAGGAGCAAGAGAAATTGGAAGAAGAAGTAGTATGCCTGAGAAAGAAATTAGAAAAGGCCCAAAGGGAATTATTTATGAATACTGCACGGATGAAAAGCTTTGAATAGATGGAAAAAATACTAAATGCTCAAATATCTCCTCTTATAAATAAGGGGATAGGATATGAACAAGAAAATAGTAAGTACAAGGTTGAAGATGAAAAGAATATAACTTTTGTGAAATCTGTAATAAAATAAAATGATAACTCTCAGCAATCTAAGATTATTGCAGCTAGAAGACTGATAGAAGAAAGGAGAAGGTTGTGTAAGCAGCTCAGGGATGAGATTACCGCCATGGAAAACTCAGAGAAGGCATACATTGAGAAATATGATGAAGCAACCCAAAAGAGATCCAAATAATTAGAAGCCAGGAAAACCTTGATGGGTAATGAAGCAAACAGAAAGAAGCATCAACCTCAAATGAAAAAGACGAAATTAAGAAACAGTCAGCTGCAAAAGGCTCATACACTCCTGAATATGAATTGAATAAATTAGAAAGCTTTCAAAGGAGGATCTTTCCTCCTATGAGAAGTATCACTTGTTTTTCCTGCCACAAACCTGGACATACTGCGGCATACTGTAAGACAAAGCAAATCCAATCCAACCAACTAAAGATGCATCCAATGAAAATACTACCTCAAGAAAATAAATGGAGAAGGCAATCTATCACCAGGTACACAAATAATTTCCATGGCTACTGTTTTTCATGCAATAAATTTGGACATAAATCTGTTGAATGTAAATTGTGTTCAAAAAGGGGAACAAAATGCCATACATCGGCTCAACCTTACTTAGATAAAATAAGATGTTATTCATGCCACAAGCTTGGTCACAAAGAAAAAGACTATAATCTGCCATATACATTAAAGAACTCTGGACAGATGATGGAATCCAATCAAATCAGAAAAAACTGTGAATCAAAAAGAAGTGCAGACATTATGAAGAACCCCAATAAAGTATGGAAGTAAAAAAGAGAAGGGGGGAGCATGCTACATCAATAACATAATGAATCCATCATAGTCTTAGGGGGAGCTGCTCTAGGAAGCAACACAAATATCCAGCCAGTAATAGATAAGAAGAAACATCCCAGGGGGAGAGCAGTTCATAAATAGTCCCCATAAAAGTAGTCTAAGAAGAGCTCCTTGGAATAAGAACAGCTAAAAGTTCAGGAAGGGAAGGGACAATTCCTATGACAGATAACAGAGGAAGAAGGATACCTGAAGAATTCAATAGCCAATAGGTTGATGGAAGGAGAGAAGGCAACAAGCAGACATGGTGGTAGAGGGAACATCAGTCATGAACCTGTAAGCTAAGAAGACAATAGCACACTAAGTGATAAATGGTTAAAATCACAAAAATTATGTTTCGAGCTATAGAACTGGAAATATCCATAGAGGATGATCACATTGTGCATCACAATGCAAGAGTTAAAAATGAAAAAAATTAAGAAGGATGAGTAAGAGAAATGTTTATCATCATTATATCATTGCATAATTCATCAATAGAAGGTCCCCTTGGAGGAAACTAGTTAAATGAGTGATAAAACTGAGTTGTCTACCCTTTTAGATTCTGAGTAAAGAAATTGAAGATGTCTTCATGAAGATCATTATGTTAGAACAGTTGAATTGTATATAGAGTAGCAATGATTATGGAGCAGTCCTAGAAAGGAATATGTAGTGACATTCTTTTAAAATAGAATAACATAATAAGCAAAAGATTAATGAAACCAGGATCAGATTCAGTATATTGATGATTACTATTGAGAATAGTGAAGAGCTCAATATTAGAAAATATGAAATTTGTCTTAACTATGGGTGTATGTGCGAGCTAAAGTGAAATTACTACATGGATTATCAAATTAGTGTCAATTGGTTTTTGGAACAAACAACCTGCTTATCAGCAGAATACGAAGTGTTATCAGTGGAGCAGTAGTATGGTACAGGTCCTCAGGATCAGAGCATTATGGAAGAAGTACATCAAGGTAGTATTCCCAGCATTATCAGAATTATAGTATATGTGGATTAAGCTCTAGTTGCTACCATTATTGCAAAGTATTTTCTGATTGTAAATACTAGAGAATGTCGAGTTGCATTATTAAAGCATGAAAAGGTTAATAAAAGTGCTAAAGGATCATTATCTCATTTACATTTGAAGTATTATATTGAGAATTTAAGCAATATCTATTTCTAGATATAACTGCATGCCTTCCTCAGGTTAGTACAGATATATCTTCAAGGCCTCTTTCTTAAGATCATTCATAAAATTATGTGAAGTCTGTTTGCTGAGATCTCAATTAAACAACTTGAAGATGTTGTGTTGAAGATCATTATGATAGAACAGCTAAAGTAACTGAAGTATGAAGGACTAGTTGTGTTAATCTTACTATTTGAAGCTCAAGATTCTTTTATTGATTCATCTAAAGCCTACTTCAGCAGAAAGGAATTGTTGGTATTTCACCATTGCAGAGAGATTGATCATTGACATACATACCCCGCTTATGTCATAAATAAAATTGTATAGCTGATAAGTGAGACTGGCCAATGAATTCAATTTATCTAGCCTCAGGGGTTTGTTTTGAAAATACTTTGTACAGTATTAAAGTGATTGGGTCTTTTAGATTGAAATACGGGCTAGTTTTTACAACAAGTTGAAAGGATTCTTGAGATTCATTGTTCACATCAATATCAAGGGCCTTTCGGCTGTTAGTGTAATATCCCTGTCAGCAGTCTAGCACATATCACCGACAACAAGAAGTAAAGGTGAACCACAGCTACAAAAGATATATTGGCATCATCATATTTAAAAAAATGTGTACTGCAGATGTGTATTGTAGAAGAAGACATATTCCATCTACAACCTTCCTCAACAGATATGTATCTCATATGAAGATCATAATATATATTGAAGTATATTTGGAGCAGTCTTTACATGTTGTATGGAGAATTCTCATTATTTTAGTATTATTCCAATGATGCATCTATGATTATATAAGTCTGGTACAGTTTTTTCTATGAAGTGTCCTTATCATCACTTTCAGCTTTATACAAGTGCAAGGAGTCTGTGCTTTGGGATGGTATCAGCTTACTGTGTATATACATACAAGTTCAATGATTCTCAAAGTGTTATCCCAACAACTCTTGTACACCAGTCTGGAGCAGCAAGGTATAAATTTAGAAGAAGAAGGCGTATACACAACTTAGAGAGAAGTAATGCAAGGATAGAAACTACACTAGGAAATGTGCAACCCTTTTCCATTGATGTCAAAGGAGGGGGGAAGGCAAGCAGAAGAAGAAATACTCTTCTGAAAAGCAATCAAAGGAAAAAAGACACCTCTCAGAATGAAAGGGGAAGGAAGTCTTGGAGGAAGTATAGGAGTGTTGGAGGAAATGTTTCCATCAATGCCAAAAGGGGAGATCGTTGGAAATGTTGTCATTGATGGAAAATGAGCACAAAGGAGCAGCACCTGAACTATCAAAAAGGCAAAGGTAGTAAACGCATCAAAAAGGAAAAGTCAGAAAAGGTAGCTAAGAAGCAAAGGCAACAAAGGAAGCTAAGGCAGACAAGGAGCAAAGGCAACAAAGAAGCAAAGGCGGCAGAGAAGCAGTTAAAGCAGAAAAGGAGAAAAGGCAGCAAAAGAGCAAAGGTAGAGTCATGAACAAGTGGGTCAAGTCGTGAATGTGGGAAAATTAGTGAGTAAGGCGTGCAGCAAGCATGATAATCCCAATTCAGAGTGAATAACGAATAGAAGGACCAGCTCAGGAGAGATCAGCGTGTTTAGAAACTAAATAAAGCTCAGGAAGGATGGTGGAGATGTAGACTAGCGGTGGTCATAGAAAGAAGAAAAATCAACTAAGGCAGAGAACACTTAGAAGAATTCCAAGGGATTCGATCTGACAGCAAAGATCGAATCGCAGAATCGAATTTTTAAGATTTAACGGCAGAGATCAGAGCGAGCGGAAGAGATTAAGAAGAGCCACGTGAAGGATGAGTGAATAGTTAGGATTATATTGTAGAAGTGAAGGTGAGAGATGAACGGATGATATTACATCACAAGATAAGTTGGGAAGGACAATCGGATTTGCAAGCAGTAACGAGGACCATAGATCTGGTGTAGATCAACGGTGAAAATCACATCGCAACCATGAACATATCGCACATCGCAGGGTATAGTGGTTACGGTTAAGACTTCAGAAGTTAAGTTATTTACCTTGCGATGTGAAGTGGATCGACAAGGAGACAAGCATGGACCGTCGGATCCAGTGAAGACCAACGGCGGAGATCAAAAGCGCAAATCATAGTTTAGCACTTAAGTGTTAAGGCCGTCACAGGGTAAGTTATTTTGTGTGTGATGCGAAGTGGAGAAGGGACACGTGTTGGAATGGCAGGGCAAGCAGTGAGGACTGTTAGATCGTATGGCAGATCAATGAAGGACGGAAAATCGCGAGTTCGCACATCACAAATGTTAACGGATAGCGCAAGGGCTTCGCAAGGTATGTTAATTAGTTTGCGATGTGATAAGGTTAGAAATATGCGATGCGGTGAAAGGGATGAGCCACGTGTCGGAACTGTGCATTAGCTCACATTTCAAGTTTTATGGTTTAAGGTTCAGAGGGTAAGTTATGTTGGATGTGATGTGGTGTGATGGAGGAACCACGTGTCGGCACTGTGCATTAGCGCACATTGTAGATTTTATGTTTTGTGCTTAAGTTTTGCATGGTAAGTTAAGTTGGATGTGATGCGATGCGATCGCATATCGCACAAGACAAGAGATGCGATTAGTACAAAACGTTAAAATTTGCGGGAAAGTGAAGTGCGATGTACTATGATTGGTCAATTACTTTGGGACCCGAAAACCCATGTTCCATGTCTGTTATGTGCGTTCTATTATAAAGTATGTGTTTTTTGATTGCTAATGTATGTATGTGGAATAAACTCCGATATTTTACTCCGCTGCATTAAAAGGGAGTTTATGTGGGCCATGACCCATAGGTTCACTGGGTTTTTGTAAAGAAATCGGCCAAGATGAAAAGTGTCATGTCAATGCAGTTGTGTGTTAAAATAAAAGGCTGAACATGGAAGAAAAGACTCAGGTAATAAAAGAAAAGATTGAACATAGCAAGAAGAGGCTTGGGGAAGAAAAAAGGACTAGGAGCTCGTGCAGAATAGCGCAACAACATGGGTCGAGTCAGGAAAAAAGGTGGTCACGCAGCATAGTTAGAATATAACTATAGAAACATAAAAGACAAAGGGACAGCAAGCAGAAGAGGACAAACACACAGCAAATCTAAGAAGCTGAAAGGGCTAAGTGAAATATTATATTGTACTGTAAATGTATTAATTATTTTATATTGTTTTTTATGCAAATGCAAGTCTCCAAGGCAAAGAAAAACTCCAATTTAATACTGAAACGAGTATATATATTGTTGTAACATCCTGAATATGTTAAGTGAGGAAATGAGTGGGTGGAAGGCAAGATTCATGCATGTTCACTTCATATTCCCATATAGAATGCTAACAGCCATGAAGTGATCTCTATAAATGATGTTATTGTAATATTCATAGAGAGGTTAGAGAATGGAAGAATGAGAGAGAGCATATAGAGAAGCTATGTAGATCTAGAGCTAACATGAAGCGGATTTAAAGGCTGGAAGGGCAACATTGAAGAAGGAGTAAAACAAATTTGATATCCATGTAAATCAACATATGATTTTATTGTAGAGTGAGGAATTTGGTACTTCCATATCAAGTTGCATCTTGATAGATGTCCATTTGTAGTTGGTTGAGGTAGGGGCCTCCTGTGGTTTGTAGCCTACAGAAAAATACATGGGAGTTGGTGCTTTCATTTCAAGTTGTAGCTAGATAGATGTCCAGTTGGAGCTGAGGGAGGTAGGAGCCTGATGTGGGTTGTAGCTTGCAGAAAATACATGGGAGTTGGAGCTTCCTTGCAAGTTGTAGCTTGCATAATTTTAGGTAGTATCCTCCTGTAGGTTGGAGCCTACAGAAAATCAATGGTGAGAGGGAGTTGGAGCTTGCCTTTGCATCACAACAATAATAAGATGTGGTTTTCTCCCTTATGGGTTTCCACTTATATCTGTTGTCTATGTGCTTGAGGATTGTGTGTTGATGTGATGTTTTAATCTGTTTAATTACTTTCTCTACACACATTAATTTTGTTGATTCATTATGTATTAAGCTACTTATGAATTGAAGGTGTAATTGAGTTGAATGAAAAGAAATTTAAATGTCCATGAATGTACTAAATTGATTCACCCCACCTCTTAGTTTAGCTAATATTTAATCAAAACCACCCTCATATTTTTCCCCCCCGCCCCCCCCCCCCCCCTCCACCTCCACCTCCGCCTCCCCCATTTAACATGGTTCAAACAGCAAAGGTGTCTGTGTTTAAATTATTGGGATCAGATGACCTCGAGAAATTATGGTTTGTTGCAGAAGCAGTGCGGAGATCGCTAAAAATAAACGATGAGAATATAAAGAAAGTACAGTTGGTCACAGCATTATAGGACAAAGCCTTGTCTTGGTATATGAAGTACTCTGTGACAAACTAGAATGCCACGTTGGAGCAGAAAAAACTTGCGCTGAAAGTTGAATTTAGGAAGTCGAAATCACAGTCACAATGTATTACGAAGATCAAATAGATCAATAAATTAGTCACTAAAATTGTGTGGGAAGTATATCAACAATTCAAGATGCTACTAAGTCAAGTCAGCTTTGAGATCCCTGATGAAAAGCACAAGGAGTGGTTTATAGCTTTGATATTTCCATATCTTAGATTACCATTGTCGCAGCAGAAGCATTGGAGATTGCGATGAAACTAGAAGCTTCGCTGGTAGTAGATACCAACATAGGGGTTCAGCAGATCCAGAACCATTTGGAGAGCTTACATATGGAACTCTAGGACTTGAAGAAGGAAAAATGGGTTTAGTCTGACATACGTTCAGAATTTTGGTGCATAAAGTGCAAAGAAGAGGGCCAATATAAGGATCAGTGTCTTGTTTTTATAGAGTACTTGGGCCTTGGGATGTAATTACAATGAAGCCTAGGCCAAGTGCTGGACCAAGCATGGGACCAAATTTCTGGTGTAGCCTATGTCAGGTTGTAAGCTAGCACCCCACAGACTACTGTCATTTGTTGCAGAAGTATATCTAGTCACAGAAGCAATTATTATGTAAATTGTGTAGCTTGGTGGGACATGATGAAAGGAACTGTCTAAGCTATGAGCTGACGATGCAACAGAGTCCTAGGGCATACATAATTCAAGTCTAAGGACGCAGAGATCCGAGATCGCCAACAACGCGCAGAGGTTTCCAAGGTTAGGGGCATGACCAAGGAGGAGGTGTTGGACCAGGTCGCGGACAGATCATATGTTATAATTGCGATCAACCTGGAAATTTCACCAGGGACTATTAGAATCCTGTTGTATTATCTTGTCACATTATTGTTGCGTATTTGATCATGAAATATAATATTGTCCTACATTATTGGCTAAAATTCAGGAAAAGAGCACTTAGTAGCTTTCCTAGAACATACAAATGATGAGAGTTGAACTGTGCGAAGAAGATATAAGTGTCAATATAGTGACATGAAGTGGTATAAATACTACATATGACTCAAAGTGGAAGGAAAGAATCATATGGAGGATACATGGGTACAAAAATCTAGAGAAAAGAATAATGGGTTCGATGTATAGCGAGAAAGAGAAACCTTCATCGAAGCGAAGAATAATTTTATGGATCTTGGAGCTTTGACATCAACAGCGCAGAGACAGTTGATTGCATGGAAGAATAAACCCAAAGAGATTACTGAAACAAAAGATGTTGATCCATCCATTCTAAAGTCATTTTTACATACATGTATGAAGTTTTTTAGGGATCAAAAATTTGTGGTAGGATTCCAAAAGATAATTGAAAACTGCGCTAGAAAATAAGATCCACAACCTGAACAATGCGCAGTGAATAAGGTATGCAAAAATAAGAAGAGAAATAGCAGAGAAATGAAGTTAATTGCGCAGATAGGAGATTATGAAATGGACCAAGTCATTCCTTATCTAGGATTAGATGCAAATGTTTTTCCAAAGCAAACATGGGAACAGATGGGATGACCAAAGCTACACTTGTCACCAATTCAGATGAGAATGGTCAATCAGCATAAAATTATTCCTGTGAGTCGATTGAATGGCGTTTTGGTAAACATTGATGGTGCAAGTGTGTTATCCGACTTCGAAGTCATTAATATTTTTTATGATACCAATCTGTATCCTACTTTTCTTGGATTCGATTAGGCTTATGATATGGATGCCATAATCAACCTAAAAAGCAAGAAGATGGTATTCAAGAAGAATGGTACCAGGGTCATCGTTCCTTTGGACCCCTCTGAAGGAGCGCAATATTCAAAACTTGAATTCAGAATGAATATGGTAATATTGACAACCTCTATAAGATCATTGCACAGGATGAAGATTGAAAAGGTGACCTAGCCTTGGGTAAAAAGTAACTTGAAATTTTTCTACAACCCTATTTGATGACATGGGAAGAGTAGGCAAGTTGGATGAGGAAATTCTTATCTATGAATAAATGTGGTATTCAATTCATCTATGAATTATGTGATATACCCAATCTCATAAATATTTCTAAGTATGGTTATTTTTTTAATTTTGGTGTTGAGACACATCTTGACATTTTTTACATAGTAGAAGGAATAAAAATCGATTTCCTAGTGCAAGGTGGGGGCCATAAAAGTGAGGCAATTTGAACCACAAATAAAAAGGTGGAAATTTAGTGGATAATGGGGACCACTAAGGGGAATGCATGGGCTAGAGTACTTGAGGAAAAGAGGAGCCATTTTTGGGACATCCTTTGACTATAAAACTTCAGAAAATCGACCTCGCTTACAGTTGTTGAGCTCAGGTGTTGAATTATTGTGGAGTACCAGGTGGAAATTCACCCTCATTTCGGAGAAATTCGAGTGTCTCCCTAGCAAGAAATTTTTAGTTTCCATTTTAGGGCTCTCACAAGATTTCATTTGCATGATTTTCTCCCAATTATGCACATTCCCTAGGTGTAGAGGAAGTTTGAATTGTTCATTTAGAGATAAGCGACAGTGGGTTGAGTAACAACAAATTTGTAGGAGAATTATCTCATTTTAATTCATTGATTTTGTGGATAATTTGTAGGGTTGAAGTGTGGTGGCATTGTGGGCCAAATTTTCCTTAATTCGGCAGTGCACAAGGGTTTCTAGGAAAATCCTATGCAGGTGTTGGGCAAGAGCTAAATTGAAGGAGACAAGGGCAAGAAGGGAAGATATTCCAAAGAAAAAATTTGCAGAAAATCTTGGAGGATGTTTCAGTGGTGCATTTGAGGGTTTGACAGCAGAATTCACTCTAGTAATTCGTACAACTATCTAGAGAGGAAATTCGCACTTCTTGGAGGGGTTACGGGACACCTGGAATTAGCCCAAAACTTTTATGGGTTTTTATGGGTTTGGTGAGAGGAGTCTAGGGATAATTTTACAAAATTTTATGAGCAGTATTTCGGGAATAAACCCATGTTCTGTCAACGAGCTAGTAGAATAATTTATAGACAGTGTGTACTACCAATTTGGGTCATTTCCAGCACTTGGGTCAACATAATTTCACGTGGAATTTGCATAGCTTACTTAGCAAGCCCAGGTTCTAAATTTCATATTATTTGATATACTCAACACCCATTATTAATAAAATGGATTAGCAATTTTTCCTGATTGCTTTGGAGTATCGATATGTGTGTGTGGTTTAAAAAAAAATATTGTTTTTCTTAGTTCATTTTTTTGGTATTCATTGTTATTTTTCCACTTAGGAATATTATGATGGTATCAGAGAATGTTCTTGGCTAGTTGTGGGCATAGGAACAGATGATACCACCCAAATGGTGGAATAGTATTTCACAGAGGCAGGGGTCGACACAGAAGGGGTTGAGATAGAGGGTTAGGCCTTGACCCTTTTTCAGACACTGAGCTACAACATAATAGGGAGTGTGAGGGTTGAGATGCAGAGCACATGTAGAACCATGGGAACACATATTAGCCTAAATAGGAAGGAAATAACCCACAATTGTAGAGTTCGACAAACAACAGAAATTCATGATGGATATGCTAGCATAGTTGGCTAGTGTTCACATGCAACTTCAGGGTAGATAGGACAGTAATGGTGAGGGTGGATCTCACACTAATGAGGGAAGACAGGCACATGCATGCACAAATTAGTTAAATACACATATGCTATTGGTCCCTTCCAGTTTCCCCATCATGCCCCAGTTTATTGATGGACCTATATCAGCACCAGATTCATTTTTAGCCTTGTTCAGGTCATTTTCAAAGGGGATTGATGAGTACGATGCATTAGACCCAAGGAAAAAAAAAATTATGTCTTTTGGGGAGTTTTTTCACCTAAAGGAGAAGCACAGATGTGGAGCTTTTTCATCACACCAGGGAGGTTTTTAGAACTAGGATGTGAATAAGGTGGTAGGGAATATTACACTCCATAAATTTGATGGGTCAACCAGGAGTTCAACTAGGGCATGGGTGCAAAAGTTGGACACTTACATTCAGCTAAACCCCATGAGGTAGGTAGATTCAATCAAGTTTTCCGCTTTACACTTGGATGTATATGCACAAGAGTGGTGGTACCATAGACTAATCACCCTGGGTCATGTAGTTATTATTTCCTACATAGATTTCACTCAAAGGCACATAAATGTTTTTTAAAAGAAGGACCGAGAGTTGTGTTTTCAGGAGTTGGCACATCTGAAGCAGAAGATCAGCATAAAGGTTTACATAGAAGAGTTTCATAAATTAGCAATGTTCGTTACTAACATTTTAGAGGTGAGGTTGATCATGTTGATTATAGAGAGGCTCACATAACCCTTGTGTGGATGGGTGAGGTCTTATAGGTCATATCTTTGCAGGATGTTATTACTCAAACTAGGGACATGCTTGATGCAGTCCCTAAGACTAGAGAACTAAAACCTCAAAAACCTAATTTTCCTCATAGGGGTAGGGACATCAAACCTTCACAGAAAGATTTGATAGGATGGGGGGCTCTTGATGATGATACCAAGAGGGACCTACAGAGGAGGAAGCTTTACTTCACCTACCTGGAACCATGGGCCCATTATAAAGGGCAAGGCCCATTACAAAGAGGTATTCTCACATATTCAGCAAGAGGAGGAGAACAAATACGAGGAAGTCATAGGATAGGGTGATCCTCGAGATGCAGAAGGATACATGGATTTCACAGTCCCCACAGTGGTGTCATCGCATTGCTCACAAGGATTTTGAGATACTTGGCATTGCGGATAAAAGGCATTGTTTAACAGAAGTTCGTATATTTGCTGATAGACAATGGAGCCACCCAAAATTTCATTGATGAGCATATGGTAGAGCGGAGAGGGATACCCACATATCCCTTTAAGGGCTTCTCAATATTGGTGCTAGCGAACTAGACCATGTTGTGTACCAAATATGTCCCCAAGTTTACCTTTACTATGGGGAACTATTCATTCACCAACCATTTATTTGTGGTTAAGGTGCCAAACACCAATGTGGTGATGGTTGTCTAGTGGTTGTATTCTCTTGGACGTGTTTCCACAAATTACAGGGCACTAGAGATGTATTTTATGGGGCCTAATGGGAAGCTAGTAGTTTTGAGGGGCATGCACTCCTATCCACCACAGATAGTGTCATCCAATAGGATGGAGCCAGATTTGTGACACAAGTACATAGCATGGGAAGTAGAGATAAATATTTCAAAGACAATAACATAAGCATGATAGCCACACCCAGAAATTTTAGCATTCTTCGAGAGGCACCAGAAAATTTTTAGAGACAAGCTTCTAGGCCATCCACCAAATAGAGGATTTGAGCACACTATTGAGCTACAGGAGGGGTTTCACATTGTCATCACTACCCATTATAGACATCCCAAGGCTTATCGGTGTGAGATAGATCAGGACGTATAGGATTTTCTGGCCTTGGGCCATATCAGGCTAAGTTTTATTCCTTTTGGTGAAGAATATGGGACTTTGCACGTGCATATACTACAAGGATATTAACAAGAAGATGTTGAAGAAAAGATGCCCCATTTCACGCATTGATGACCTAACGGATGAGATTATAGGAGCTAAGTACTTCTCTAATATATACTTGTGTTCAAGGTACCATCAGATTCGTGTGAGAGAGTAGGATATCCCAAAAATAGCATTCAGATGCCACTATGGGAATTTCGAGTTCTTGTTTATGCCCTTTGGGCTAACTGATGCCCTGAAAACCTTCCAATATTGCATGAATCATGTGTTCTAAAATCCACTAGAGATATAAGTGTTGTTATTCTTCAATGAAATTCATATCTACACTGAAAATTGGGAGGAGAACTTCCAACGCTTCGAGGAGGTGTTGTTCATTTTGGAGGAACAACAATTTTATGCCAAGATTCCTAAGTGTGATTTTGTCCTAACAGAGATGTTGTATTTGGGCCATGTGAATGAAGAGGATGGTGTGTGCATACATCAGGGGAAGATCCATGCCATTCGGGATTGGGCTAAACCTAGGAACGTGATGGAGTTGCGTAGATTCCTGGGAAAATTCACTTTTTAAAGGAGGTTTTTTAATGGGCTTTTACAGTTGGTTACACCCCTCATATATTTTAAAAAGAAGGGGGTTTTGAGTGGGCGTATGCAACACAAGAGTATTTTAAGCACCTCTATATAGTAATGAGCTCTTACCTAGCCTTGGCACTACCAGATTTTTCTTATCCCTTCATACTGGAGTATGATGAATCAAGAGAGGGCATTAGGGTAGTCTTGATGCTGGGCAGTCATCCTATTACCTATGAGAGTGAGAAGATCATATACTATGAGATATTATACCCTATATATGACAAGGATATG
Organism: Pinus albicaulis; assembly: GCA_034641835.2. Classification (NCBI taxonomy): domain Eukaryota; kingdom Viridiplantae; phylum Streptophyta; class Pinopsida; order Pinales; family Pinaceae; genus Pinus; species Pinus albicaulis. The sequence goes on from CM076581.1 coordinate 1,445,038,405, forward strand.
TTGGCCATAATGCATGCATTGAAAAAATTTGACACCATTTGGTTGGTAACAGATTCTAGGTAAAAACTGACCACAATAGTTTGCCGTATTTCTTGGAGCAGAAGGAGCTCAATGAGTGGCAGAAAAACTGGGTCAATAAGATCCAATTTTTTACTTTGTGATAGAGTATGTCAATGGGAAGCACAAAGTAATGGTCAATGCACTTTCCAGGAGACCCCCGACATCCTCTCTCATGGATGTTGTGCAAGCTATAAGACACACCTCTTAGTGGAGTATTCGAAGCACCCGTAGGCGTGTGAGATATTAGATGGGACTCGTGGAGATGACATGTATAGTTCCATCGATGATGTCATTTACTACAAAAAATAGAATTATCTGGTTCCCATTTATTAGCTTCAAGAGAATATCTCGAAGGTAGCCCATGATTCACCCTTGGTAGGATATCCAGGATTTTTGAATACTTACAGGGCTATCAGAGAGTGTTTTTTGTGGAGGGGCCTCAAGGAGGACGTTTGTGATATGTGCAGGAGTGTAGCATGTGCTAGAGAAATAAGGTAGAGCATACAGACCTGGTTGGACTTCTTGATACTCTACCTATTTCAAAGCTTGAGTGGGAGAGTATCTCCATTAACTTCATCACATGGCTACCAGCAATTAAGGGATGAGATTGTGTATATGTGGTGTTGAAGCCGCTGACAAATTTTTCCCATTTCATTCTTATTCCAGCTGTGTACTTAGCTTCACATGTGGCCAAGTTATTCTTTAGGGATGTATTTATGCTCCATGGTCTCCCTAATACCATCATTGGTGACCGGGATAATAGGTTCATTGTTGGGTGTATGTTATATTATTTCAACAGCTAGCCACACACGTGAAGCAGGGGATAAGAGGGGGGGTGGCCACCACCCCTTCGTTGCGTCGGTCATAGCATGCGGGTCATGGGGGGGCGCAGCCCCCCCTGCACAGGGTCTAGGGCAGCTTCCCAGGAAAAAAAAATTGGACCCTGTATTAGGTGGGCAGACCTACCTACGGTTTTGTGCATGAGTTTTGCACATGGTTTTGGGCATGATGGTTTTTTTTCAATGGTATTTTGTAGATCAGTTCAAGGGAAATATAGTTATGTTATAATCCAGGGTTAATGGATTGGATTTTATGAATGCTTCAAAATTTATATATATTTGTTGTAACACTGAAAGAAATATAATGAAAAATCAAGCTGGTAGTCCCCGGTTTTGGGATCATGGGGAAAATATTTGTGTGTATATTTTTTATGTTTTATGCTCTCACTATTGTTTAATTTATGTTTTAAGAATTCCTTTGCAGATAATTTTTGTACAGGGTTAAAACCTACATTCATGGGGGGGTTTTGGTAGGAACTCTCCATATTGGCGGGAAATTAACTCATACCAAACACTATCTACCACCCCTAGATAGATGGACAGACAGAGATAGTGAAAAAGTGGCTAGAAGGATAATTGAGGAATAGTATGTGATGGGATAGCAGTTTACATGGGTGAAGTGGCTACATCTTGGGGAGTATTTCTACAACACCATTTATCACATGTCTATTGGTATGTCTCATTTTCGTGCACGTTATGGTTATGGAGTTTTATATTTAATGACATGGACTTTGGAGATAATAGGGCCAAAGGATTGGATCTAAGAGAGCTAATAAAACTCAAGGCTCTCAAGGATACTCTACAGATGGCACAAAACTAGCAAAATATGTATTCAAACTGCCATAGGGTTGAGAGATAGTTTGAGGTGGGGGACTTATTTTATTTGCACCTACAGTCATACAAACAATCAACCCTCAAATAGAAATGGTTCAAGAAACTTAAGCCCCGCTTATATGGACCTTAAAAGGTAATCAAGTGTGTGGGATAGGTGGCATACGAGTTAGAGATCCCAACAGGGAGAAAGGTGCATAATGTCTTCCATGTTTCATGCTTGAAGAACTAAATACTACAATAGCTAACATCGTTAGCAGAGCTACCAACCTTGGAGGAGGTGCATCTTATGTTGGTCCCTGAAGAATTTTTGGAGGTTCGAGAGAGGAGGCTCAGGAACAGTGTCATCGGGGAGTTCCTAGTCAGATGGAGGGACTTTCTTAAGGAGGATGCTACTTGGGAAGGTGAAAAGTTATTGCAGCACCTAACACTATATTTTCTTAAGGACATGCATTTTTTTGCGAGGAGGATTGTGATATCCCCAATCTCATAAATTTCTCTAAGGATATTTAAATTCTCAAATTTGTTGTTGAGACACATTTTGGCATTTTCGACTTAAGAGAAGGTAGAAAATTTGATTTCCTAGCAAAAGGTGGGGGCCACAAAAGTGAGGAAATTCGACCCACAAGGAAAAAGGAGGTTATTTAGTGGATTATGGAGATGATAAAGGGGAATGCATGGGATAGAGTACTTGAGGCAAAGAGGAGGCATTCTTTGGGATGTCATTTGACTATCAAACTTCAGAAAATTGACCTCTCTTGCAGTTGTTGAGCACAAAAATTGAATTATTTTTTAGCATGGGAGTTCCACGTGTAATTCCATCCTCATTTCGGAGAAATTTGAGTGTCTCCCTAGTGAGGAATTTTGGGTTTCCATTTCAAGGCTCTCATGGGATTTCGTTTGAAGGGGTTTTGCCCAGCTTTGTGTATTTCCTGGGTGCATAGAAAAATTGAATTTTTCATTTAGGGATTAGCTACAATGGGTTGAGTACCAACAAATTTACAGGAGAATTATTTAATTTTAAGAGGGTGATTTTATGGAGATTTTGCAGGGTTAAAGGGTGGTGTCATTATGGGTTTGATTTTCCTTAATTGGGAAGTGTGCAACGGTTTCAGCAAAGCATGTGCAATAATTGGACCAGGCTAAATTGAAGGATCCAAGGGAAAGAAAGGAAGATATTCCATAGAAGAATTTTGTAGAAAGAATTGGAGGAGGTTTCAGTGGTGCATTTGGGGGTTTGACAACGAATTTCACTCCAGTGATTTTGTAATATCCCAAAATAAGAAAAGACAGTAATACAAAACACAATAACTAGAAACTACAGCAATATGGAAATAAAATGTAAACATCATAAAAATAGATAGAACAGCTGAGTCATTTTATTAATCAGGAGGTGGAAT
>CM076581.1:1446357753-1446536958 GCA_034641835.2 Pinus albicaulis
ATGAGTCTCTTCATTTGTTTGGCATTTACAAGTGAAAGATTTAGTTTTTTTCAATTTTCTCTAACAATGTACTCTATGCCATCTTTGAACAAGTGATACTTGATTTCATGGCATTGGAAAATAACTTTTCTATCATACAAATAAGGGCTTCCTGATACAATTCTAGAAATATCTAGAGGTAATACATCAAGTTCAACTTCATCAAGAAAGTTTGTTGTAATTGTAAATTTAAAGATGCATTTCCTTGTAACTTTTAAGTTTTCATTCTTACATTTCCATCCTGAAGGATAAGGTCCTTGATGAGGAGTGGTCTCTAAGTTTATTTTCTTGACCAAGTCTTCAAAAATAAAATTTTCTTGTGAACCACTATTAAAAAGTGTATCAATTTTGGTGTGCTTTGAAATAACCCGAATATGGAAAGTTCAATTCTAGTTTTTTCATGTTGAGTATCATTAGGACAACTTGAAGAGAGAGTGCTTGCTATGTCCTTGCCTTTCATTCCCATTGTTGTGATATTTGTTTCATCTTCCGAATCGGAGACTAAGTCATGATGTGTAGTTGAAACTATCCTTTGCTTCCTTCTTTTGTTAAACTTCTTCGATTTCATCCCATAATGAAGCTTCCAACCATGAGCTTCATCATGACCCTCTTTGGAACAATTTTTGTATGCTAATTTTTCTCCTTCCTTTTTGATGGATACATTCTTCTTTCCCTTCCCTTTGATCTTGTTCTTACCCTTGTCTCTACTTGTGAATGGCTTCTTGCTACCCTCTTGTGGAATGTTTTTCCATCTTGCTTCAAGATGAGTTTCCTGGACACAAAATTCATCTAAAATTGCAGGATTAAACATAAGGATAGTATGTCGTAAATAACTGTGTAAACCCTCAATATACAACAAGTGTCTTGTGAATTCATGTCTACACCTAATATCAAGCATCCTCTCCTAAATTCTTGAGTGTAGCTTTGCACACTTTGCCCCTTTAGTTGTCTAAAATTCTGCCAATCCATAATAGAATTCTCCATATAAGCTAATGGATATAATTGTCTTCTAAGTGCAGCAACAAAATTTATCCAAGAGGTGGAGACCTTACCATAATTTTTCATATCCTCTTTTGTTTTGGCTTCCTGCCAAATCAAAGCAGCACTCTCCAACCTCAATGAAGCCAAATGAATCTTTGTTTCATCATCTTTGGTGTTTTGGATCCTTCAATAAACTTCAAGATGACAAACCCAATTGTCAAGTCTCTCATCATTCAATTCACCGTTATACATAGGAAACTCGAATTTTATATCAAGTTTTAATAAGGGAGTTTTACCATGGACCCTTGGGGTATGTGGAGGTGTTTGAGTAACAGTGGTTGTGGAAGAAGAATAATATTAGGGTGAGGATGGAGGTGAAGATGATGGTGGAGAAGAGGGTGGTTTGTCACCATTTCCCTTTGATGGCTTGTCACCATATCCTCATTTTCCTCTAGTAGAACCCTCTCTTTTTTAATACTTGGAACTTTCACCCTGCAATCTTGAAGTCCTCTCTTCATAGATAACCTTCACCTTTTTAGTCATGTCAAAGAAATATTTTTTGAAAGACTTGTCATCATCTGACATGTTAGTGGTTCCTCCTTCATGAGACATGCTTGCTAAAGCTTCAACTGAAATTTGAGGAAGGATTTGTGGTGGACCTTGAGGAAAACTTACTCTCCTTATCCTTGACCTAGCTTGAGGACTTGAAACCACAAGCTTTCCTTCTCCTCTCTTGAGTTTCAACCTTGTAAGCATCATATAAACTTGCAAACAATTAAATCCTCACAGTAGCAAAGAAAACCTAAGCTGAGAGCTCTTATACCAAACTAAATCTATTTGAGATCTTAAGAAAATTGTGCTTGAGGGTTTGCAAATTACAAGTGTTTAAATTTAGTTTTTGAGAGATTTTACGTTAAATTTTAAACACATAAAGCATGTAAACATACAGAAACAATAGATAAATGCACCATAATAATAACCACAACACAACAGATGATGAAGGAGTTCACCCCTCCTAGGATACTTCTTCTTGGTCCAGATTCCAATGGCTTGGCCCTCTTTCATTGTGCTCAAAATAGTGATTTCATAGATTTATAGTGCTCAAATGGCTTCAAAACCTATTCCATCAGCTTCAGAATGCAAAAAAATTATTTTCCAGCCTATTTCTCATCCAAAATTGGTCAAAAACTGAAGAAGTTACGAGTCTCCCTATTTTTCACACTAACGGCTCCACAATTTCCCCAAAATTTAGACCAACCTACAATTTCGCCCCATTTTCATCTAATGAAGCAACAAATTTCAAGAAATCTGGGAAAAAATGTTGGAGCATTAAAATGCCCAATAATGGCTAAATTCTGAATTTTGAATGATAACATATAGTGCCAAAAAACATTTTTTAATTTTTTAAGAAACACTTAAGTTTATGATAGATTACAATAAAATCTTTCTTTGAGCGAAATAGCACATCCATCGCAAATGGTAAATATCTTTTGTAAAACTGAATCTTTTAAACTGCGATTTTGTGATTTTGCGATAATGCGATCCCAAAAAACCTATACGTTAAAATACTGGTCGCAAATCGCATATCACAGAAAAATGTTAAACGAATACTTTTTATCTGTGATATATGCGATTTGCGATTTTGCGATTTGCGATATTTGCGATTTGCGATTTTGCGATTTGCGATATTTGCGATTTGCGATTTTGCGATATTTGCGATTTTGCGATGGTTACGTTTTGAGAAAATTGCGATTTGCGATATTGCGATATTGCTCAACAAATCGCAGATCGCAATGTCGCAGATTCATAAAAGCGCGTTGTCCAAAGAAAATCCTTCCATAAATCAATATTCGTTTTGTGCTTTAATGAATGGATTGTCAATTAATGATAAATGGGATTTTGTTTTGATTGAAAGGTCTTTCACGTTAAAATAATATATTTCATCTACCTTTTGCACTTAAAACTATCTCATCACCTTTCTCATGTCATTACTCTCACTTAACTCGTAAAATCACGGGCGCGAAGGAACAGAAGACTATACAAAGCATTCGCAGAGCATTATGGGTAAGAAGGAGAAGATTTCAAATTCTGAAAACAAAGAAATGGCTTCACTGTATGCGGATACTGCTTGCAATAAGGATGTCGGTATCACCACCTGGGAAGGAATGTATAATTTGCTCGAAGAAGAAAATCCCAGGGTAATGCAAGTTGCGGCTACTGCAGGCTCAAGTAATTCATCTGAGGCAATGGACGATTCAAGATCCTTTGCCTATTCATGTGTATCACAAGGAATTATGGGAATCCAAGTTTATTCCTCATTTTTACAAGATTTTCCCTGGCATAATGTTGCCTCTGCACAAAACATTGTACAATAAAGATGCTCCAAGGTTTTCCCCAGAAGCAGAAGTCGACATTCTCCCCGTCGCACGATGGTTTGGGGAAGAATGGTTTACCTATGTAAGGGTTTTTGGAAGCTCTGCTTCTCCTTATGTTTTACCCTTATATGTTTCTGATAAACTTATAGCTCAGGAAATTGCATATCAGACCTGTGTTCAAGGAGGTTTGACAAAGGATTTAAAATATAAGAAGAAAGTCGTTTGGCCACAATTTCCCGTAGCTTGTGGAACATTTTCATTATTTGATATTGGACATGCATTCAAGGAAGTAAGCAATATTACATGCTTACAATTGTTTAAATTTGCAAAAAGGTTATTTGACCCTAATGAAGTTGTTAAAAATTTCACCACTGCAATCAAAGTAAGGATATTTTCCGGAGAAGAGGAGCCTTTCGATGATATATTCCTAGGAAAATCCACACTGAAAGAAATTCTACATTCAGCACAGATGCAGTTGTCTCCAGAACAATTTCAAGAATTTAAGGTTTACAGGGAAAGAAGACTGACCACCATCCCTTTGGAAAATTTTCATTTGGAACCCGCAAGGGAACCAACTCCTAGTGTCAGTATAAGTGGTAGTTCATGCACAGATAAATCTAAGTCAAAATCTGAAAGAGAGACTTCTGAACGTTCCAATAAGTCTAATGAAGAGCAGGATAGAAATGAAGAATCAGTGAAAGATACTGCTCAATCGAAAGAACTTTCACAACAACAAATTTTGACTTCTCAGCAGATAACTCCTCCTCCTACCAATGTACAGCAACAGTCAGTCACAATTGAATTAGACAAAGAATGGGAAAGCTTTAATCAATTGCTTAATGTGGAAGGACAGAATATAGAGACCCCTGTACAGAGAACAAAAATTTTGAGCACAGGAATAAGTGGCACAGTCACAGAAACTGAGCATATACCTGTCACTCCCTCTTCTGAAATTGTACTTAATGTAGAGGACATTCCTCCTCTAGATGTATTCTACAGCCCAAAGTATAAAGCAGTAGTGAAGAAACAAAGGAAAAAGAGAAAATTAGAAGATGCAATTGCTACTGAAGCAGAACAATTAGATTTTTTGTGGAAGGATCCTACCACAGAGCCTACTAATAATCTCGCTAAGTTATCTCAGATTATGGGGGCTTATGCTTCTGCAAATATTGACAAAGCATTTGAGATACAGCTCTTATTAAATGAAAAAGAATAACAAATACAAGTTCTGCAACAGCAATTGCAACAGGTACAGGCCAATAATGAAGCACAGATGAAACTTGAAAAGTTACAGCAACAACTTCAAGAAATGCAAATTGGATATCAAAAAATTCTGGCTGATAAAGAGAAACAAATACAGATTATGCAAGATCAGCACAAAGATGATCCTAAGCTTCCAGAGTTTGTTTCAGAAACTATTTCTTTAAACAATCAACTACTGCAACAAGAAGAAGTATTATGCCAAAAAATCTTGCAATGGAATTCTTTTTGTCAAGAAAGTGATAAGATCACTAGTCATGTCATAGATTTACGAAATGATTATGATTTAATTAATGAAAAAGTTACTGATTATTTGGTATGGCAAAAAAAAGAGGAAGGAAGAAAAGCTGGTGCACCAATTATTAATGAAAACCATAAAGAAATACTTTTCAATGACTGGGATGCACAAATCAGAAGGGCAGAGAAAGCAATAGAAGAATCGGCTACAGCAGCAAGCAGTCTTACTGATTGTGTAAATGAGAGTTTGCACAAAGAAAATTTGATTTCAGAAAATGTTCCGGGATATCTTCCACAGGCGCATCAATTGCAAACAGAATGGAGACAAAAGGCGGAAGAAAAAGCAAAATCAATCCAAGGGTTGACAATATTAAACTGGGATTCTTACTGGACATACCTAGTGAAACCACACAGTCAACATAGTGTGCTTAATTGCATCATTAATTCTGCTGAGAAGATTGCGCCTACACTTGCAGATTATGTCTTTTCAGGACAGTTGAAATCTGAAGTCGGTCAACCACATCTTCTCAAAACAATGCTAGATGCCTGCAAGTTTAAAGATCAAGTTCATAAATAGTTAGTTAATAGTCTTTATTTTTAGATTTAGTTTTAGTTTTACTGTATTTTTGCCTAGGAAAAGGACGGTCATTTAAACCGAATCCTTAATTTTTGTAATAAACTATTTTTAGATTTAGCTAGTAGTATTTAAACCCTTCTCATGCATTTAGAGAAAGGTCCTGAATTATAATATTTTGGACTTGGAGATTACATTTCTGTACTCCAGTGGCTCTTATATTTTATAAAGGATCACATCTGGTGATTTTATGCAGAATTATCTTTAAAGTGTTTCATTTTTGTACCTTGGATTTGATTTTGCATCAGAATTACTGGATTAGAGTATCCGATTTCAATTGAAAGCTTTCAAGATGGATAAGGTATTTCTATCTGTTCACTATTGATTTCTTTTGTCTTATGATATTCGTTTTAGAATTTTTTATCATTTATATACATTTGGTTCTAACAAAGTTTCTTTATATATCATTTTTGAGTATAATTGAAATGTTATCTTTCATAAGTATATGTAGATGATATACTATGATGAATACAATATGCTAATATAACTCTGTTTAATTTCTTAAACAGAGTTATCTTTATTTGTTTCTGCACATTTCGATTAAATAATAATACATTTTTATGGTTATTGTTCAAACGAAATAATCTGAAGTTGTATTCACATATGATTGTCCGGGTTAGTCTTTAGAATTTCTTTATCATTATTTAGTTTAAATTAGAGAGTTTTATTTCAGTCAATTTAGTTTCACTTTCACTCATCCAAATCAACCCATCACCAACCCATTAGTTATAAGGAAACTGGTCCTTTCAATCCAGTCGGAGCCACCATACCAAACGGATAAGGAGCTGTCCTAAGGTCCTGACCGGGTGGTTTTCCCCAATGTTTGAAGCAGAGATTTTCTAGGCTTCAACATTTTTGGCGTTAGAAGGAGGGCCTGAGTTATGAATGGCAAGTAAATCTTTATCCACAAGCCATTCTGAGAGAAAAACACCCTCATTAACTTCTTCAATTTCTTCTGAATTACAAAATCCGGGAGAAGGAATTGAGAAGAGTATTCAGACACCCACTACCAAAATCTCAAAGCAATCAGACAATCAAAACCCTGAGTCTCCTGAATTTCAAAATTTAATTCATAAATTGAAAGGATTCTCATTGTCTCTAGATGAGTCTGAAATATCTGAAGGTAGTGTAAGCTCAAAATTTATTCCTTCAAAACCTCTTACTAGGCTTCAAAGTGAAAAACTTGGTATTTCTCCGAAAGAATTCCCTTTACCTAGTAGAGTCAAGTCAAAAAGAACTCAATTGGAATCAAAAAGTGATATAAGTTCTTCATCTCATATTCAATCACCTATTTTCGAAACCCCAACTCAACAAAGTGCAGTTGTTTCCATATCATCTACTCAATCACCATCTGCTCAATCATCATCAATCTCAACATCATCTATTCCAACAACTTCTGTTCAGACACCACCAGTCTCTACTACTTCTCCAACAGTTGTTACAATAATGGCTAGACCATGGGCTACTCCAGGGGTTGTCAACATGCCTGCACCTTTACATGATTTACCTGACAATCCTAGAAAATGGCTTCCAAAGTTCAGTCCAGATCTTAACATTCAAGTTGAAGAACACATCAATAATTTTATGCTAGCTGTAAATTTGAATGGAGTTGTAGAAGAAGATGTTGTAGTCAGACTATTCCCTTATACTCTTCAAGGGGCAGCAGGATCCTGGTACTTTTCATTACCTTCAGGATCCATAACTAGTTGGGCCATTTTTGCAGATCATTTTCTAACCAAATTTGGAGATTACAGATCAATAGCTACTTTAATCAATGATCTCTCAAATTTGAAGGCAGAACCCAAGGAGCCCATTAAATATTTCAACGCTAGATTCAACAAACTCTTGAAAAAAATCCACACAGATTCAAGGCCTAGTGAACAAGTCATAAGTGAATGGTACATAACTGCTTTGCCCTCAAACATAGCATTTTTTGTAGATAGGGCTGCAAAACCTACGTTAGTCGAGAATATGAAAGAGGCTATTGCAGTAAAAAAACAAATTATTTCTCTAGAAAAGAAAAATGCTATTGAGGAAAGGAAATCCAAGAAGGTCAACTTCAAAGATGATTCAAGGAAAAAGGCCAAAGACCCATACGACATGGAAGGTTTACAGAAAGTTCTTAAAACCATGTCGAATGAAATGGTTGAAATAAAAAAACAAGTAGCTGAAACTTCCACCAAAAAACCATTCCGAAATTTCAAAAGAAATCAACTTGAATCTAAACCTCCCAATTCAATCTCTAATGCAGAATCAGAAGAGGAAGAAGAAGAAGATACATCTCTAGTATCAGATGAAGAAAAAGAGAATGAAGAAATAGCTAAATTGCATGGAATGTGGGATTTTATTCTCCCTAATTCTGATAGTGAGGTAGAACAAGAAGCTATGCCTGTAAGTACTAGGAGTAAATCTACATCGGAGCCTGTACAAACAGATCCTAAAAAGAAAATTATAACTCCAAGTACCAAAGACAAATCCCCTGCAAAGAAAACTTCTCCATTACCTACTCAAAATCAGCCATCTTCTTCTAATCCTCCTACATCAACAACAAAGACTTTGGTGGTGTCAGATCCCATAGAGTATAACATTGCTGAAGACATGAAAAAGATTAAAGCCAACATTTCCTTACATGAACTCAGCAAACTAAAACACCAGCAGAAGTTGCTATTAAAAGAATTAAATGCTACACCAATTGCTCCTTTACCAAGTGGTGTAGTTGCAAAAGCAGCTAAAGGAACTAGTAAGCCACCAAACAAAGTAGATGCTACTGATACTGTGCTCATTGGAGAAAGATCAAATTCTCAAACTCCTCCTTTTCTTTTGACTTATGAAATGTACAATAAGAATCTGCATAATTTTTTAATCGATTCTGGAGCATCCTCTAATATAATGCCTACTTTTGTTTGTGCCAAATTGAATATTGAACCACAGAAATCGGCAGTCCACATTGTTCAATTGGATTGCTCTAAAGTTCAAGTTGTTGGAGAAATCAATTCAGTTACTATCAGACTAACTTCCAATCCTAGGATTGTCCAAAGAATTGATATTTTGATTGCAGATATTCCTGAATTGTATGGATTAGTTTTAAGCAGGGACTGGTCTGCAAAACTTAATGGGTATATCGCAACTGATTATTCACATATGTGGCTTCCTTACAAAGGGAAACCAAATCAAATCAAAGTTGAACGAGAAAAACATATGATGCACACCGTCACTGAATTTGAACAATCTAATGAACATGTGGCTTTCAACAACAATATTCTTGGAGGTTATTCTATTGAGTCATTCCTTGGGAACTTCAAAGCACCACAATCACCCTTTTCTGTAAATAATTTTGTTTCTCAAATAGAAAATTTTTCACAATCTGATTCTTCCAGAATTGTAAATATTTCTGATGTAATTGTAGATAAGCCAATAGATAAATCTTTATTTTGGTCATTATATTTTGATGGATCAAAATCTAGTGATGGAGCTGGAGCGGGATGCATCTTAATTGATCCAGATGGAGAGAAAACCATGCTATCATGTAGGTTAGAATTTGAGTGTACAAACAATACTGCAGAATATGAAGCCTTGATTCAAGGACTTTATAAAGCTATAGGGTTAGATTTTAAATACTTGAAAGTCTTTGGTGATTCCGAAATTGTCATAAAACAAGTTAGGAATACTATCCATTGCCTTTCAGGACATCTTAAACACTATCAAACCCTAGTGCAAGATCTTACCACTCATTTTTTAGCATTCAATATTTCTTGTATTCCTAGGAATCAAAATACATCATCTGACTTGTTAGCTAATGTTGCATCCAAACTCCTTCCTGCTGAAGATTGCAGTCCTGATAGATTTTCAGTAGAATTGATTTTTCGCCCATCTATCCCAGATAATGTCACAAATTGGAGAGTATTCTATCATGATCAAGATATTTTAAATTTCATGACTTCAGAGAAATCATATGATGGACAAATTATTGATGAGGATGATCATGATTTACAAATTGCCTCAAAAGGTAATGAAAATCCCATTCCGAAATATGTTGTTAAATTAGAGGACTTATATGATATTAAAGACAGATTCAAGAAAGTCACTAATGCTAAACTTCAAAGTTCCACTTTGAAGTTTGAATTAGTAAATCTTGGTTCTGACTCTAATCCTAAAAATGTTAATTTAGGACTCAATTTAACTCCAGAGGAAAGGAATGTTTTCATTAAACTTCTGAGTAGGTATAAAAATATCTTTGCTTGGAATTATGCGGATTTAAAGACCTATGATACTTATGTTATTCAACACACAATTCCAATGCTGCTTAATTTTAAACCTGTTCAACATAAGTTAAGAAAGATTCATCCAAATCTCGAAGGTCAAATCAAATCAGAACTTAATAAACTTTTAAAAGCCAAAATCATTTTTCTTGTAAGGCACTCCAATTGGGTTTCCAATATGGTACCTGTAAGGAAGAAGAATGGTGATATAAGAATCTGTATTGATTTTAGAAACTTAAACAAGGCATGTTTAAAAGACAATTTCCCATTGCCAACCATGGAACAGATACTTCAAAAGGTAGCTGGTTCTGAACTCATGTCCTTTCTTGATGGATTTTCAGGCTATAATCAAGTTTTAGTTCATCCAGATGACAGATTGAAAACAACTTTCAGAACAAAATGGGGAACTTATGCTTATCAGAAAATGACTTTTGGTCTAATAAATGCAGGAGCAACTTTCCAAAGAGCCATGGACATAGAATTTAAAGGTCTGATCAATAAATCAGTTGTTGTTTATCTTGATGATATAACAATATTTTCAAAAAAGAGAGCCAATCATCTACATGATCTAAAGAAAATATTTGAAAGATGTAGAAGGTTTGGTATTTCCTTAAATCCAAAGAAATCTTTCTTTGCTTTAGATGAAGGAAAACTCTTAGGATTTATTGTGTCAAAAGATGGTATATATATTAATCCAGATAGAGTGAAAGAAATTTCTGATATTTCTTTATCTCATAACAAAAAATCCATGCAGTCATTTCTTGGGCAAATCAATTTTGTAAAAAGATTCATTCCTGATTTTTCTCAAATTGTTTTACCTATGCAAAATATGATCAAGAAAAAATCAGTATTCAAATGGGGGCATAAAGAGAAAGAAGCCTTTGAGGCAATCAAACAAGAGATCATTAATGCACCAGCATTGAATACCCCTGATTTTTCTAGAGATTTTACTTTGTATACTTTGGCCACCGAAACATCCTATGCTGCTGTTTTAACACAGCTCAATGATCAGAAAATTGAAGCACCAATTTCTTTCTTTAGCTCAAATCTGCAAGGAGCTGAGCTGAATTATTCTGATGTTGAAAAACAAGCTTTTGCCGTGTTTAAATCAATCAAACATTTCAGACCTTTTCTCTTGAAACACATACAAAAATCATTGTCCCATTCTCTGCAGTGAGGCAATTATTAATTCAAAGAGAAGTAGGAGGAAAAAGAGCTAACTGGGTAACAGCTTTGCAAGAATATGATATTGATATTAAACCAGCTAAGATTGTTAGAGGACAAGGTTTTTGCAGATTATTGGCAGGAGCTCATAACATACCAGAAAATCAAAATTCAAATAAAGATATTCAAGTAAGTCAGATAAGTATTACAGATTCTGAATCTCAGTATGTTGATCTCATCTATTACTTGAAAAATGGGTATGCTCCTTCTAATCTCAGCTATAAGAGCAAACGTGCTTTAATATTTAAGGCTATTAAATATGAAATCATTGATAATGTGTTATTTAGAAAGAATTATGATTCAATCCTATTAAGATGTCTTGAAAAGACTGAAGCTGAAAAGGTGTTGCAGGAATTACATGATGGACCAGCAGGAGGTCATTTTGGAGGTGATACTACAGCTCACAAAATAATTCATGCTGGTTATTACTGGCCTACCCTTTTTAAAGATACGCATGATTATGTAAGGAAGTGCAAAGTTTGTCAAACTACTAGCAGAAGACAAAAGAAACCAGTTTTTCCTTTGCAACCGGTAAATATTGAGCAACCATTTGAGCAATGGGGGCTTGACATTATTGGTGAGATAGTACCTCATTCTTCCAAACAGCACAAATACATCCTTACAGCAACTGATTAGTTTACAAAATGGGTAGAAGCAATCCCTTTGAAGGTAGCCAATTCTGATACAATTATTGATTTCATAGATCAATTCATCATAACCAGGTTTGGTGTACCTAACGCTCTTGTCTTTGATAATGCATCTTATTTTTCTGGAAATAGTATAATGGAATTTGCAGTCAAAAGAGGTTTTAAATTGAAATATTCAGCAAATTATTATCCACAAGGTAATGGTTTGGTTGAATCCACTAACAAAAATCTTATCAAAATCATTAAAAGGACCATTGATCAAAATCAAAAGAATTGGCACAAGTCCTTAATTTTTGCACTATGGGTTGATCGTATTACTCAAAAAGCTTCAATTGGAACTTCACCTTTCAATTTGGTTTATGAAAAAGAAGCTGTAATACTATCAAATTTAGCTCTTCCATCATTAGCCCTAGTACAATTTATTGAAGATAATCCTTCTTCATCCATTCAATTGAGATATGATCAAATCCTTAAACTTGAAGAAGATAGAGATAAAGCAAAAATTATTCATGAAAAACATCAACATCTTGTAAAATCTTCTTTTGACGCAAGTTCTACCGGCTCAAAGATTTTTTCAATTGGTGATCTTGTTCTGAAATGGGATAAAGCACATGAAGAAAAAGGTAAGCATACCAAGTTTCAGAAAATGTGGCTTGGACCATTTCAGATTGCTGAAAAGATAAGCTCAAATACATTCATACTCCAAGATTTAACAGGAAAGAGAGAATCTCTTCCTGTAAATGGGCTTGTCTTGAAGAAATTCTTTTCATAAGGAGGTAACCCCTTCTTAATTGTACATATTCCTTTCTGCAAAGTTTTTTATTGTTTTTTGCAAATAAAAGTTGTTAATAAGTCTCTAATTGACTGTTTGCTATAAGAAAATTTCTTAGGAAAAATATTATAAATATTTATTTTGTGTAAATGAGAATTTTTAAAGAGATGATCACAGTTTAAAATAAGATGTTAAACTTTGAAAGATTATTCCAGTCATTTGCATGATCTTTTGAAAACTTGAGGAGAATGTAAATCATTATAAGTTTATTGAGCAGAGAAAGGTTATCTATAAAAGTAAATATTTTTCAAAGTCTTGGTACTCAAAAAACTCTGAAAATTGTCATCCATTGATTCTTAAGGATAAAACTATTTCACCCCATCCATTTAAGTTGTGATTTTTTTAGAATGTAATTCTAAGAAATTATATGAAAATTTTAAGAGATAAGAGGTCTCATCACGAGCCTGCTTACCATGTTCATAAGAAGTAATAAAACTGACATTACCAATACTGCATATCAAAACAAGGTAATGGCTTATAAATATAAGACAAGGGGTCTCATCACGAGCCAACTTGTTTAGTTTAATTACAACTAGTGAATGGCATTGTTATTAACTGGCTACCAAACCAGAACAATGGCTCTTAAAAATAAAAAAAATAAGTCAAAGACAAAAACATGAGATAATAGGTCTTATGAATTTATCTTTTAAAAATTCATAATTTTAGTTGGATGGGACAATGAATGGTTAATGGTTTAAAGGTAACCATGTCGAGACTATGAACGTTTGCAGGCAGCAGAGGCAATACCTATGACAATAGAGTATATTATAAAACCAAACTTGGAGAAATCCACTTACTTCATTATTAACACTGATCAAAGCTTGAGATAACCCAAAAATGTTTTTGTTCTTAAGGAATTAGAAAGAAATTGTGAATGATTTTTATTTCTTTTTCATAGTTAAATTTTATTTGAATTATCCTAAGATAGATTTCATTATCTTTAAAAATATTTACTTACTAGAAATATAGTGTTCATTTTATTTTTTCAGAGATAATTGTTTCTTTCAGTGAATTGCCAATTGTTGTGACCAGCAACAACCCCCCTTTTTATTTAATATTAGTAATAATACTAAATAAATGGGGACCCTTAGTTAAAAAATCCAAAAAAATAAATCATTATTTGTTTCCCTTTTCAAATAAAACTTTCTATCATAACTTAGGGAAATTCCTTAGAAAATCTTTAAGAAACACTTAAGTTTATGATAGATTACAATAAAATCTTTCTTTGAGCGAAATAGCGCATCCATCGCAAATGGTAAATATCTTTTGTAAAACTGAATCTTTTAAACTACGATTTTGCGATTTTGCGATAATGCGATCCCAAAAAACCTATACGTTAAAATATTGGTCGCAAATCGCATATCGCAGAAAAATGTTAAACGAATACTTTTTATCTGTGACATTTGCGATTTGCGATTTTGCGATTTGCAATATTTTCGATTTGTGATTTTGCGATATTTGCGATTTTGCGATGGTTACGTTTTGAGAAAATTGCGATTTGCGATATTGTGATATTGCGCAGCAAATCGCAGATCGCAATGTCGCAGATTCATAAAAGCGCGTTGTCCAAAGAAAATCCTTCCATAAAACAATATCTGTTTTGTGCTTTAATGAATGGATTGTCAATTAATGATAAATGGGATTTTGTTTTGATTGAAAGGTCTTTCACGTTAAAAAAATATATTTCATCTTCCTTTTGCATTTAAAACTATCTCATCACCTTTCTCATGTCATTACTCTCACTTAACTCATAAAATCACAGGCGCGAAGGAACAGAAGACTATACAAAGCATTCGCAGAGCATTATGGGTAAGAAGGAGAAGATTTCAAATTCTGAAAACAAAGAAATGGCTTCACTGTATGCGGATACTGCTTGCAATAAGGATGCCGGTATCACCACCTGGGAAGGAATGTATAATTTGCTCGAAGAAGAAAATCCCAGGGTAATGCAAGTTGCGGCTACTGCAGGCTCAAGTAATTCATCTGAGGCAACCCTTAAAGAAATGGCTTGTTCATTTCTGCACAGGATAGCGGCAAGACCAAGAATTCTTCCGTATACAGACATGGTAAAATGGGTGTTGGACAGCACCAATATTTCAGACAGGCAATTTAGAACTCTAGATCAAGAGCTTATCGGGTCGTTCACTACGGAAAATTTTAGGCTGATGTATCATTTGCTGGAACCTCAGGCAACTTATAATAAACAATTTATGGAGAATTTTGCCAAAGAACATGCAAATTTGGCGGAATGCACGCAGGAATGGACCAAAAGATATGAACCATTGAAGAAAAACAAACACGGTATGTACAGTACTGGTTCACTTACCTCTCCATATTGTTTTGTTGTTGTTATGTTATGCAGGCTTTTTGGAAAGCCTGACATAAATATGATATTGCCTGAATGGCTCCCTTTGTTGAATGCTGCTGTTAACGCAACAATTGTAGACTGGGCCAAAATCTTGTCTGATAATTTGGCCACTGCTATTTTCCATTACCGGTCTAAACGAAGTGTTTCTCAGAGGATTTATCCTCCTTTTTATCTATCTGCTTATGTTATGGACGCTATCTGCTTTGTTTCTAAATTCCCTTTGATGGGTTAGCAATGGACGATTCAAGATCCTTTGCCTATTCATGTGTATCACAAGGAATTATGGGAATCCAAGTTTATTCCTCATTTTTACAAGATTTTCCACGGCATAATGTTGCCTCTGCACAAAAAATTGTATAATAAAGATGCTCCAAGGTTTTCCCCGGAAGCAGAAGTTGACATTCTCCCCGTCGCACGATGGTTTGGGGAAGAATGGTTTACCTATGTAAGGGTTTTTGAAAGCTCTGCTTCTCCTCATGTTTTACCCTTATATGTTTCTGATAAAATTATAGCTCGGGAAATTGCATACCAGACCTGTGGTCAAGGAGGTTTGACAAAGGATTTAAAAGATAAGAAGAAAGCCGTTTGGCCACAATTTCCCGTAGCTTGTGGAACATTTTCATTATTTGATATTGGACATACATTCAAGGAAGTAAGCAATATTACATGCTTACAATTGTTTAAATTTGCAAAAAGGTTATTCGACCCTAATGAAGTTGTTAAAAATTTCACCACTACAATCAAAGTAAGGATATTTTCCGGAGAAGAGGACCCTTTCGATGATATATTCCTAGGAAAATCCACACTGAAAGAAATTATACATTCAGCATAGATGCAGTTGTCTCCAGAACAATTTCAAGAATTTAAGGTTTACAGGGAAAGAAGACTGACCACCATCCCTTTGGAAAATTTGCGTTTGGAACCTGCAAGGGAACCAACTCCTAGTGTCAGTATAAGTGGCAGTTCAGGTACAGATAAATCTAAGTCAAAATCTGAAAGAGAGACTTCTGAACGTTCCAATAAGTCTAATGAAGAGCAGGATAGAAATGAAGAATCAGTGAAAGATACTGCTCAATCGAAAGAAATTTCACAACAGCAAATTTTGACTTCTCAGCGGATAACTCCTCCTTCTACCAATGTACAGCAACAGTCAGTCACAATTGAATTAGACAAAGAATGGGAAAGCTTTAATCAATTGCTTAATGTGGAAGGACATAATATAGAGACCCCTGTACAGACAACAAAAGTTTTGAGCACAGGAATAAGTGGCACAGTCACAGAAACTAAGCATATACCTGTCACTCCCTCTTCTGAAATTGTACTTAATGTAGAGGACATTCCTCCTCTAGATGTATTCTACAGCCCAAAGTATAAAGCAGTAGTGAAGAAACAAAGGAAAAAGAGAAAATTAGAAGATGCAATTGCTACTGAAGCAGAACAATTAGATGTTTTGTGGAAGGATCCTACCACAGAGCCTACTGATAATCTCGCTAAGTTATCTCAGATTACGGGGGCTTATGCTTCTGCAACTATTGACAAAGCATTTGAGATACAGCTCTTATTAAATGAAAAAGAAGAACAGATACAAGTTCTGCAACAGCAATTGCAACAGGTACAGGCCAATAATGAAGCACATATGAAACTTGAAAAGTTACGGAAACAACTTCAAGAAATGCAAATTGGATATCAAAAAAGTCTGGCTGATAAAGAGAAACAAATGCAGATTATCCAAGATCAGCACAAAGATGATCCTAAGCTTCCAGAGTTTGTTTCAGAAACTATTTCTTTAAACAATCAACTACTGCAACAAGAAGAAGTATTATGCAAAAAAATCTTGCAATGGAATTCTTTTTATCAATAAAGTGATAAGATCACTAATCATGTCGTAGATTTACGAAATGATTATGATTTAATTAATGAAAAAGTCACTGATTATTTGGTATGGAAAAAAACAGAGGAAGGAAGAAAAGCTGGTGCACCAATTATTAATGAAAACCATAAAGAAATACTTTTCAATGACTGGGATGCACAAATCAAAAGGGCAGAGAAAGCAGCAGAAGAATCGGCTACATCAGCAAGTAGTCTTGCTGGTTGTGTAAATGAGTGTTTGCACAAAGAAAATTTGATTTCAGAAAATGTTCTGGGATATCTTCCACAGGCGCATCAATTGAAAACAGAATGGAGACAAAAGGCGGAAGAAAAAAAAAAATCAATCCAAGGGTTGACAAGATTAAACTGGGATTCTTACTGGACATACCTAGTGAAACCACACAGTCAACATAGTGCGCTTAATTGCATCATTAATTCTGCTGAGAAGATTGCACCTACACTTGCCGATTTTGTCTTTTCAGGACAGTTGAAATCTGAAGTCGGTCAACCACATCTTATCAAAACAATGCTAGATTCCTGCAAGTTTAAAGATCAAGTTCATAAGTAGTTACTTAATAGTCTTTATTTTTAGATTTAGTTTTAGTTTTACTGTATTTTTGCCTAGGAAAAGGACGGTCATTTAAACCGAATCCTTATTTTTTTGTAATAAGCTATTTTTAGATTTAGCTAGTAGTATTTAGACCCTTCTCATGCATTTAGAGAAGGGTCCTGAATTATAATATTTTGGACTTGGAGATTACATTTCTGTACTCCACTGGCTCTTATATTTTATAAAGGATCACATCTGGTGATTTTATGTAAAATTATCTTTAAAGTGTTGCATTTTTGTACCTTGGATTTGATTTTGCATCAGAATTACTGGATTAGAGTATCAGATTTCAATTGAAAGCTTTCAAGATGGATAAGGTATTTCTATCTGTTCACTATTGATTTCTTTTGTCTTATGATATTCGTTTTAGAATTTACTATCATTTATATACATTTGGTTCTAACAACGTTTCTTTATATATCATTTTTTAGCATAATTGAAATGTTATCTTTCATAAGTATATGTAGATGATATACTATGATGAATACAATATGCTAATATAACTCTGCTTAATTTCTTAAAAAGAGTTATCTTTATTTGTTTCTGCACATTTCGATTAAATAATAATACATTTTTATGGTTATTGTTCAAACGGAATAATCTGAAGTTGTATTCACATATGATTGCCCGGGTTAGTTTTTAGAATTTCTTTATCATTATTTAGTTTAAATTAGATAGTTTTATTTCAGTCAATTTAGTCTCACTTTTACTCATCCAAATCAACCCATCACCAACCCATTAGTTATAAGGAAACTGGCCCTTTCAATCCATTCGGAGCCACCATACCAAACAGATAAGGAGCTGTCCTAAGGTCCCGACCGAGTGGTTTTCCCCAATGTTTGAAGCAGAGATTTTCTAGGCTTCAACAGGTGGTTATATAATAGTCAAAGGTTAATTCAAAGGTTTCATAAGGCAAGTTTTATCAGTGGTTAAGACGAGAGGTTAGGGCATGGCTTCCAAAATTTGTGGTCAGGCAAAATTTCACATGCTACGGTGATTTTTAAGTGTGTTAGGGTGCCAGTCTTGACCTCTGTCGTGCCCAAGGTTCTACCTGTGGTCGCATTGAAAACATAAGGGTGGGGCGGGGGGGATGGGGCTAAGCCCTAGTCCCCAACCCCCAACCCTTTGGGGCTTCAAACTTATATAATGTTGTCCACCATAGGTTTAATAAGGAACACTCGTGGCCTAGCAGTTAGAGTGAGTGTTGTTTACAAGGAGGTTTGGAGTTCGATTCCTGTTGAGGGCGGCTTGGAATTCAACCAATTTTAGTGGTCCCCATGCTGCCACGTGGCGACCTTCGGTTGGGCCACGTGGCAGCATGTGGTTGGCCACCAACTAACCAATGAAAATTCACCCACAACTACCAATAGAACTAAGACAAGTGGTGCACTATGATTGGTCCACTATTTAGTCAACCATGCCCAGTCAACTGTACAGGCTGCTGAATCGGCAACTGGCATTTTTTTTCCAAAATTTAAATGTTTGGAAAAGCAGACAAAATGTGTTTCTGGGAGCATAGAGTGTCGGTTTTCCACGAAATGAGTTGCACCAGATTCAGAACGACAATATCTACGTGGTCGTTTAGGTTCCACACCATTTCGACAAATTTCATTTCTAAACATAATTTGGAGCACCTGATAATACCAATAGCAAGGGGGAGATAGCCTTCAACATAGGCTGCTTACTCCCTCTCCCTGTAAACTAACCAACCAAATTATTATGATGGATATTTAATAGGTTGATTTCCATTATCTTCCCTTATATCATTGCATGAACGTATTGGCAGCTCATACCACCCATAGCTTGTCTTCTCTTCCACACCATTAATAAAATTAAATCTTGAACCATTACTATTAAGGAATGTATAAATTTCATTAAAATCATTAAGGGCGAGTGCCACATCCCGCGATGTATTTTCCAGGTGGGGCGGTGACGCCCGCGCCCCCCCTCCCCCCCCACCATTATGTTGCCCACCCCATCTAGGGACATCAATGACAACAATATTTCCAACAAAACCTTCAAATCTCTCTCCTTTGATGAAGCTATTTGAAAAGAATTATTATAATATTTAGGGATTGTTTTAAAAATTATTTTCCCACCTTTATTTTGACACTATTTGGGATTCCTAGCCCCAATTTAATTAAAAAACATTCTTGTAAGTGTTTTAAAAACACCA
The DNA here is from genome assembly GCA_034641835.2 of Pinus albicaulis. Lineage (NCBI taxonomy): Eukaryota > Viridiplantae > Streptophyta > Pinopsida > Pinales > Pinaceae > Pinus > Pinus albicaulis. Next base: position 1,446,377,265 of record CM076581.1, read on the forward strand.
GTTACACAACATTTGTTGTTGGCCTTGAATGACTTGAAAACATCTCGCATTTCCAAGAATCTATCAATTCCACAATTCTATTAACATTGGTAATTTTCCCACATGGGTTGTATTATTTCATTCGTGTGCCTCAAGTTAAAATTAGGTGCAATTTCTTCAATGATACTAAGGAATGACCCTAATACCACACTCCATTATTCATGTTCCCAACATCCTTTACGTTCTAAAAAGTGAAACCAACCAACATCGAGCTACGATAACAACCCACCATAGGTAGTTTAACCTTAAAGATACACTAATGGAGAAAAATTTATTGAATGGAAAACCCACAAAAATTAACCATAACCCTCCTACTTGCAAATCCATAATTTTCCACATAATGAAATCGTCTCGAAGAACCATCCTAAATTTATTTTCTTGCATATTCACACATCTAGCCCTTTTCTCTCTCCACATTTTGTGTTCTTTCCTTCCAAAATCACAATCTCCTGTCTCTAATCTATGTTTCATTTACTCGTCTTGTAGCAAAGCCCTATTCAAATGACCAACACCACTACATTTTTATTCATTTGTTACTAGAGAATAGTTTGAAAAAAAACCATGGATTGATGGAGTTCTCATGGAATGAGGGATGAAAGCTTTGTTTGATTGAATATAGGAAAGAGGCATTGGGTTTTTCACCACTTGCCTTGAAAAAGAAGAACTTAACCCTTTTCACAATCAATTGTGGCCAATACTACACATGGATTCAACCATTTTTTATATTATTAATCGGAGTTTTCGACCTTGTAATTAATTCTTTTGATGATGGTAGAAAATATTTCTTTCTTTTCATCAGACCTACTATTTGTTATGTCTATTAAATTATTTTATTCTAAACATAGTTTTCGCTATCCTACTTCTATCAAATTCTCAAAGTCTAAAAATAGTTTTGGCTATCTTAGACAAAGAAATGTGTTATTGCATATTTGTTTTTAGTTTCTAATGAATATAACATATTTAAAAAATTTATCTATTTACCTCTCTTTTGAAGTATAAAGCTTTAATTGATGACCCTTTTTTATTCTCCTTTCTTAGCGAGTAATTTATCCTTCTTTATGTTGGAAATGAAATCTACCCCTAGAGTATCCTCTCCATAATCCATTAATTTTCATATTATTTATTCCATCACATCTCAACAAAAGGGAATTATTACCCATAAATTTCCATATGATGACTAAATATAAATATAGATATAAATTTATAATACTTATAACAAATTACACATGGACACACATGAAAAATTGATATATAAATAGAAATACTATTACATGTTCGATCTAGTAGTTAGAAACATGTATTTCTTCTTTGGAGGTCATAAATTTTAATCTAGAGGGGGATAGGTCATAGGTTTTACTTTGAAAAGTGTAAGCCATGTTGTGAAACTAGCTCCAAAAATAGAAGAAAAGAGATATCAATGCCTTAGAAATAAGCCACTTCGAGGGGGCAACCTCCAATACATTACATGAATGAACAATTCTTGGATGATACAAATTACAAAACCTCCTTTCTACATATAGGAGTCCATGGGGCCACAATGTAATCCTAGCCGACCTAACAATAATAATTTAAGGGCACAATAATAACAATATGGGGGTTACAAGGGTACAATAATAACAATAAGGGGGTTACACTAACAACAATAAAGGACTATACTAGTAATATAGGGACCTAACATGCCCCTCTCCTTCAAAAAAGTGTTGTCCTCAACGCTTGAGTAGCTCTGGGTGCTTCTGTATAAAATTCTCATCCTCCCATGTAGAATCTTCGGTGGGTAAGTTCTTCCACTTGATGAGATACTCTGAAATTGATCGATTCCGTAGTTGTCGAGTTCTTTTTTCTATGACTGCTTCAGGTTCCAATATGATCTTCCCTTCCCCATCAAGTTCTGGCAATACTGTTTGAACTGGAAGATTTTCATCTATAACCTTCTTTAAGCATGAAACATGGAAAACTGGATGTACTCGCGAAGAAGCAGGAAGCTCCAATTTGTATGCCATAGTACCAATCTTTTGCAACACCTTGTAAGGACCATAGTACTTTGGCGATAATTTATTATCCCTCTTAGCTTGCTTGAGGGACATTTGTTTATATGGTTGTAGCCGTAAAAATACCCAATCTCCTATATCAAAACTTCTCTCGCTGCGATGTTGATCTGCCTGTTGTTTCATTCGATTTTGTGCCAAATTCATGTTATCCTTTAAGAGTTGGAGAACTTCTTGCTGATGCTCGACGTGATCTTCCACTGCTTGAACCTTCGAATTTTCCCTTAAAGATGATGTGATCGATGGTGGATGATTTCCATAAAGTGCCATAAATGGGGTCATTTTTGCTGCAGTATGGAAGGAAGTGTTATACCACCATTCAGCGAGAGGTAACCACTTGACCCATTGTGTTTGTTTATCAGATACAAAACAACGAAAATATCCTTCCAAACATTTATTTACTATCTCAGTTTGACCATCAGATTGAGGATGATAAGATGAGCTATGAGCTAATTGAGTACCCAAACAAGAAAATAACTCTGTCCAAAATTTCAAGTAAAAATGGGATCTCTGTCGCTCACAATAACCCTTGGGCTTCCATGTAGCTTTTGAATTGTGTACATAAATGTAGTAGCAACTATACTTGCTTTAAATGGATGAGATAATGCACAAAAGTGTGCATACTTGGTAATTTTATCAACTACCAACATGATGACACTCTTTCCTTCGGACTTAGGTAAACCTATGATAAAATCCATTGAAATCTCCTCCCAACGTTGACTTTGAATGGATAAAGGTTGTACAAGCCCCGGGGTCTTAATTGTCTCAACTTTATTCTGCTGGAAAACCAAACATTCCGCCACAAACTTTTGAATATTGGATTTAAGGCCATCCCAAAAAAATTCTTTCTTCACCCTGTGGTAAGTTTTTAAAAATCCTGAGTGTCCTCCTAAAGGAGAAGTGTGCAATTCCAAAAGAATCTTTTGTTTTAGTTGGGAATTCTTACAAAGATATAAGTGATCTTTGTACCATAAAGAATCATTTTTCCAACTAAATGTATCATATGTACTAGGATCTTGCTGCAAATTTTGAATGAGTGTCCATACTTCTGTGTCCTTCTTCCATTCATCTCTTGCTTTGGTTATCCAATCTGGCTGGATAATAGAAATGGCACAAAGCAATGCTTCTGCCTCTTCATTCTTTATTGAGAGTGCATCTGCAACAACATTAAGCTTCCCTTTATTGTAGATTATTTCAAATTCATAACCCAACATCTTTGTGACCTATTTTTGCTGCTCTTCTAAAGATAGTCTTTGTTCCAAAAAGTGTTTAAGACTATCATGATCATTTTTTACCTTGAAGTGTCTTCCCATTAGGTAAGTTCGTCATTTCTTTAGTGCATGCAGTATTGCTAACATTTCCTTCTCATAAATAGGTTTCTGTAAATACTTTCCTTTGATTGGATGACTTTCAAAAACAATGGGTCTTCCTTCCTGCATTAAAACTGCACCAATTCCATTTCCTGAGGCATCACATTCCACAATAAAGGTTTTTGTGAAGTCTGGCGTAGCTAAGACCGGTGCTAGGCACATTGCCTCTTTAAGATGTCCAAAGGCCTTAGTTGCTTCAGGAGTCCATGAAAATGCATCTTTCTTCAACAATGTTGTTAGAGGTGCTGCTATTCTCCCATAATTCTTAACAAACTTGTGATAATACCCTGTTAACCCGAGAAATCCTCGCAACTGCTTTATGGTTGTGGGGACTTTCCATTCCTTAATGGATTTAATTTTGTTAGGGTCTACCTTAACACCCTCATGAGATACAATATGATCCAGATATTCCACCCCTTGTACTCCAAAGAAACATTTGGATGTTTTTGCATATAATTGTTTCTCCTGCAATAGTTTGAGCACCCTGTCAACATGTTCAACATGATCCTTCCAAGACCTGCTGTAGATTAGTATATCATCACAAAATACTAGCACAAATTTTCTAAGGAAGGGTTTGAAAATGGAATTCATCAACCCTTGAAATGTAGAAGGTGCATTGGTAAGGCCAAAAGGCATGACCAAAAATTCATAATGACCCTCATGAGTTTGAAATGCTGTTTTTGGAATATCTTCGGTCTTCATTCTAATTTGATGATATCCTGAACGAAGATCCAACTTGGTAAAATAAATTGCTCCATGTAATTCATCCAATAATTCATCAATCACAGGAATGGGAAATTTATTTTTAATGGTGAGCTTATTGAGCTCCCTATAATCTGGACACATGCACCATGATCCATCCTTCTTGTGTACCAATACTACAGGAGCAGAGAAAGAACTTTGACTAGGTTGAATTATACCCACCTCTAACATTTTTGCAATCATACGTTCAATTTCGCTCTTGTGGACATAAGGATATCTATAAGGCTTAATGTTTGAAGGAACATGATCTGGATTTATGCAAGAACGCAACAGAATACAGAAATAACCATAAACATAGAGATGCAGCGGAAATAATGCGTCATTTCATTAATATCAAACAACAGCAATATGCTTACAGACATAATGAAAATAAAATAGCTAGGGTGCTGGTAGCGAATCTCTGAGAAGAGATGTGGTGGCTACAGACCTCTGAACTGTGTTACAATGAGGCTCGAGGGCCTATTTATTGTTGAGAAACAATGTATAATCCGAAACTTCCAAAAACCTAACCGTAGGAGATGAGGTGCCAAAACTGTGGGCGCCCGTTTGGGTAAATTGGTGGTTCAACTTCCCGGGGGCGTAACTTTGGCATCCGATCTCCGTTTGACGTGCTCAATAGCTCGTTAGAAAGATCTATCCGAGGACCACAACTTTCGGGACGAATTTCATTCCATGAAAACGGCTCCGGAAGTTCAGGACCCAAAAAACTACTAAAAATAGTAAGTTTTGTTGCAACTTAAAAACTGAAAGAACTGGAGATGGGGGTTCAAACGGAATAGGTGGGTGGCCACCAATATCCACCTGGATCATTAAGCCCCCAAAACGGCTCCGAGAGTGGAGGACCCAAAAACCTGCTAAAAATAGTAAGTTGTGTTGAATATGAAAAGCTGCAAGAATTGATGGTGCTGGTCCAAATGGAATAGGTGGGTGGCCACCGATATCCACCTGGATCAGAACACTTCCTGGAATCAAATGAATAGCATGATCATGATCACGAATAGGTGGGAGTCCTTTGGGAGTTTCAAACACCTTGGAATGATTGTCCAAGACTAGTTGGAGATCTCCAGAAATAGATGATTTTGATGTTGGAACTTCTAGTGAGCATAATTGTACAATTACGCCTCGTTGTTCTTTCTTTAGAAGCTTTGTCATGAAATTAGAGCTTATTATATTTCTTGGCTTCCTTGCAATACCTTGTAATTCAACTTCCTTTCCTTCTGAAAAAAAAATTCAAGAAAAGTTCTTGAAAATTAAAAGCTATTATCCCCAAAGATTGTAACCATTGTACTCCTAGTACAACATCAACACCTCCCATAGGAATGGAAAGCATTGGACTATTCAATACATATTCCCCCATGGTTAGCTTGATATTATGGCATTTTCTAGAGAAATTTATAGTTCCTCCATTTGCAACCATCACTTGACATTCTAGTGCTAGGTATAGGAAACAATTCAATTCCTTGGCTACCTTACAATGAATAAAATTATGGGTGCTACCTGAATCAATCAACACTATTACCTTTTTCTTCTTGATATGTCCTTCTATCTTGAGAGTTTTGGGAGTGGTAATTCTTGCCAATGCATTACACGATATGGTCGGACTCATTTATTCCTATTATAGGGCTGGTTCCTGGTGTATATCCTCTTCTTTTTCATTTTATTCTTCCTCTTCACAAACGATGTAAAATAATTTCTTCTCAACACACTTATGACCTTTAGTGTATTTGCTATCACAACTATAGCAAAGCCCTTTTTCTCTTTTTTATTCCAATTGTTGTGGTGTCAACCTTGTAGGTTGTGGAAATCTAGGCGTAGCAACACTTCCTTCTTTATATAAGTGAGTGGTAGGCTTCCTTGTCGCCATAATTTTACATTCAATTTTTCTTGCCAACCTGAATGCCTTCTCCAATGGATCAGGTTCCAAAATGCGAACTTAATGTTGGATGTTATCCTTTAAAGTACCTATGAATAGATCAATCATGTGTTCCTCTGGAATATCAATTACCCTTATATTCAATTTTTGGAAGTCCTCAATGTGCTACCTCACTAAACCCTTTTCTTTGAGATTTATCAATTGGCTAAAGAAGGTGTTTCTCTTTGTATCCTCATAATGTGCTATCATTTCCTCCGTAAAAATTGACCAAGTGACAATTTTTTTACGAGAGCAAAGCCATCGATACCATACAAATTTATTTTGTTCTAAATGTAAAGTTGTAATGCATACCTTTTGTGTGTTTTGCACATTATGGAGATCAAAATATTGCTCCATCTGTAGTATCCATGTTATAGGATCCTTTCCATCAAACTTCCTCATATCCATTTTTGAAATATGGTGGTTCTTCCCACCAACATTAGAGTTTATGAAGTCACGATTAACATTTATTTTTTTCTCATCATGAGTTTCCTCTATTATCTTTTCACCATTAGGAAACATTTATTGTATCAACTTTGTCAAACCTTCCACGTCTGCTTTTAGATCATTCTTCATGTTTTCCATGTTGTCTTTCATTTTTTCTTCCATGTCATCCATCTTAGCTTCCATGCCAGCTTCTGTGCCATCCATCTTAGCTTCCACGCTTTTCTTCAAACCATCCATCTTTTCTTCCACACCTTTCTTCAAAACTTCCATTTCATTTTTTTTTTTCTCTTTGCGAGAGCGAAATTTGGTGCACTTGCTCCTGTAATTTTGATAGATCATGTTGCAATTCTTCATCTTCATGAGTCATAGTAAAGCCTTCTGAAGGCTTAATGGGTGTTGAATTATTTTTACAGGGAATTTTTTAGAACCCAATACTGATATCTATTCTACAATATGCCCTTGGAATCAATCCAAATTGATTCTTCAAACAAGACTTATGCAATTCGGAAAAAATTACACACCTTTTTCTTTCTTTTGAAGAGCTCGATATTTAAATTGGATTATCTCTATGGTTACAGCTCTTCAATATCTCAAATTTGGCACTGAGGTAGCCTTCTAAATCCTCTTTTGAATGCCATAGGTCTGAACTGATTTGGATTCTTCAAGTTAAAGTTATGTCCAATCTCCCACAATGACCTAATTATGGACTGTTTCAGTAGATTGAATTTGTACGACTTGCCACATGTCACTGTTTCATATTTTAGCTTTGAAATTGATAGAAAAGAAACTAAAATCTGTGTACTTGTGGCCACTCTTTACGACACTCCAATCTGATGCTCAAAGAGAGAGTTATGAAGATTTTCCCACAATCACCTCTTTGAGATGAAATTCAGGAGCCTGAAAAAGCACTAACTTCCACAGATCATATCTCCGAAAATGTTGCGAACCAAGCTCTAAAATTGTGTGATGAGTTTCCTTAGGATTCCAGCTTCATGCCCTAAAAATTTCAGATTCTGAACCTTCATAGAAAAAAAATTATAGTGAAAATTCCACGATGACCTGTTTAGATTAAATTGAGGAGCCTGCAAAAAGACCAAACTTCCGCAGATCATATCTCCGAAAATATTGCGAACCAAGGTCTGAAATTTTGCAACGATCTTCCTCAGGATTTCTGCTTCACACCCTAAAAAATTCAGGTTCTGAAACTTCGTAGAAAAAAATATATAGCGAAAATTCCACGATGCCCTGTTTGGAGCAGCGAAACCTTAGAATCCAAAGCTCTGATACCAAATGTTGTGAAACCAGCTCCAAAAATAGAAGAAAATAGATATCAACGCCTTATAAATAAGCCAATTAGAGGAGGAAACCTCCAATACATTGCATGAATGAAAAATTCTTGGATGATACAAATTACAAAACCTCCTTTCTATATATAGGAGTCCATGGGGCCACAATGTAATCCTAGCCGACCTAACAATAATAATTTAAGGGCACAATAATAACAATATGGGGGTTACAAGGGTACAATAATAACAATAAGGGGGCTACACTAACAAAAATAAGGGACTATACTAGTAATATAGGGACCTAACATGACTTCAAATTTGGAAGGGAGAAATACTATTACATGTTTGATCTAGTAGTTAGAAACATGTATTTCTTTTTTGGACATCATAAATTTTAATCTAGAGGGAGATAGGCCATATGTTTGAGTTTGAGAAGGGTAAGCCATAAGTTCAAATTTTGAAGGGAGTAAGACATGTGCAAGAGGTTGCATATAACAATTTAGGATAAGCCATGAACATTAAATGAAATTATTATTACAATTATTATATTGAAAATGATATAATTATATATAATATTTACATTTCTTTTAAACTAGTTAGTATAGTGTAGGAATATAAGATATATTACCTGATATATAGATTCAAAGTCATGAATACATATTTATAGGAGAAATATGCATTAAATGCTTCTTTTAATTCATCCATTTGTGACATGAATAATAATAAATACATGTAGGAATTTTTTATAATTTTTAAAAAAGTGGTGGGATTTCTTTGTTAGAGATTATGTAGAAGTTAGTTGGCCTTCAAACATCAATAGGAAATTAGAACTTATTTTCTGAAAAAAGAATAAAATGCCAAACCTTGCATACCCTCTTACCATTTTCTAAGTATGAACATGCTTTATGTTGGGAATGGTAGACAAAATCCTTTATCCTTATTTGGTCTCATATTGAAATTTCTATTTAGGTAGGAACACACATTACTTTGAGATATTATGAGGGTTTGTGATTGGCTTTGGCTAATAAGTTATATATCTCATTGTCTCTTATGGTTATTAGGTTCTTTACTTCCATGATGCTTTCTATGTCCATTAAGTTCTTTATATTTAAGTGTATGTGTGATCATTTTTTTCCAAAGCCTAACATTGTAAATAAGGAAATAACAAGTAGGATAGAATTTATTTTCACATTTGAAAAAGGCCTTGAAATGGAGAGGTTATAGCTCTTGATGATGCCTGAACTATCAGTGAAACACAGGTTCCATCTTTAGTCTAATATATACCAAATGTTTGATAATATGCATGAATGAAAAAGGTTTGATTATTAAATTTCTAATATAAATGAACCTGATAGGGAGACCTTAATCCCAACAAGGTTATACTATAAATGTAAGGTTTCGAATCATGGTCAAGTATTTCATAAGAAAACATATCTCTTGTCGATAAACTGTGCTAATTATGTGGTAGAGATAGAGCACTTGCAAGGGGAAGTATTTCATAAGAAAATCTCTCTTTTCAGTAAACTGCGCTAATTATGTAGTAGATATAAAGCACTTGCAAGGGGTACCTATAGACCAAATAGTATTTTTGTAACATTGGGGTTTCAAATTTTGACCTTACCACTATGTTTATGGCCAAATGGAAGTTTGGTTTTACCTTCCAAATTTGCCATTAAATTTCTAGCATTTATTAGTTTATGAAGAAACTAGAAACACCTCATAGCAACAATTTATAAACATATATTGAGTCGATTAAGTTGAGTCTTGAGTCTTTTCATATATCCCTAAATATGTGTAGAGATTGTTATTAGTGAGGGGTTACTAAACAACATGATATTCTAGAAGGAAATTTTTAGATAGACTTGAATGAAAAGATAATAATACAACATTTTAGTGTTGGATATGTTGAGATTCAACAAGATGATGATCCTAGTGAAAATTAAGCACCTACACTAGGTGGGGCCCGCAGGCTATCTTTAGGTGTATGCCTATTTTTAGAATGTTGAGCAAATTCTATTTATGGCGAGAGTCTATTTTTAGAATGGTGAGAAAATTCTATTTATAGATGAGTTTCTATTTTTAGATGCATGGGCGAAGTCTATTTATAGATCGCATGTCTAAAAATAGAATGCATGTCAGTTATTATTATTATTATTAATTGGACAATAAATAATAATCTATTCTCTTGAAGCACTTGATTTCATTTAACTAATGTGGAAAACCAGTTAGTTGAAGGAATTTTGAGTTCTAAGGTTGGTTGGTGGGACATGCAAGTGGACTTAGTTGTAACTGAGTGATTCGAAGTTGTAACAGAGTTGGATGTGTAGTTATGTGAGTTGTAAAGTAGTTTAACTCAGTTAAGTGAGTTAAACTCAGTTGTGCTAGTTGTAATTAGTTGTAACTAAAGATACACTAGTGAGAGATTAGTGAATTAAATATTAAATTAATTCACATGGAGTGACCTCACATGCAACTAAAGCTTTACTATTGTTAACTACATCCATGTCAGATCCAGTGGAGACCCAGTTGAGAGATAGGTGAAAGGGAAAATTTGACTATCTGTTGTGACATTAGTGCGTGCACTCGTGCAACCACACACACATTGGAGATGCCAATGATGATTTTGCAGTCAAGGCAAGGAAATATCTCATTAATTCAGGGATTGTGATCAGCAGGGATTGTGCAGTGGAGGCAGTAAATTGGTGCATGTATTAGCCAATTTTTGTATGACAATGTGAGACAATTGTATATTGTACTGAGAGATCTTGGATTAGAGTTTTGTATGAGATTGTTTCATGATCCATGATATATACATAATATATGATAGTGGGGTTTTTAGCTTTATTCTTTCCCGATAAAAACATATGTGTTATGTGTGATTAATATTTCTTCATGTGTTTGCAATTTGCGATTAAATTTCTACAAAGATTTTAGTAGAAGTATTATGTATTTAATAGTGGCATATAATTGTTAGATCAGGAGAATCCAGGAAATACATAATTGTATTAAAATTTCTACATGGTATCGAAGCAAAGAAGATTGCAATATTGAAGCAGTAGTTGAGTTTTATTGGTGGAAACAATTCGAATTTGCTGCAAGAATTTCTTGGTGTGACAAATGAGTAAACATAAATATGGCTTTCAATGGTTTGCAACTAAAGTATGCACTCAAGGGCAGCTTGAACTACATTTCATGGAAGGATAGGATGGAGGCAGTGCTTGAAGATAATGGATTGAAGGAATTCATCGACAGTGATGTTCCTAAGCCCACTTCGACGGATGTTGCATTACTTTTCGCATGGCAAAATAAAGTAGCAAAGACGAGAAGGATTATGTTGGAAGGTGTATGAGACCACATTGTTTCAAGCCTTCATGGGAAAGCCACTCCATATGCTATGTGGAAGGCTTTGACAGATCTTTTCCAAAGCAACAATGACCATAGGAAACTGGCGCTGAAGGATAAACTCAAAAAGATCAAGATGGAGAAGGGCGATAATATTCCTAAGTATCTCACAAAGTTTGTCCAATGTAGGGATGAATTGGGAAGTGTGGGAATCACAGTTGTTGATGTTGATTTGGTGAGCTTGGCTCTCTTGGGACTTCCTAAGAGTTGGCACAGTTATCAAGACTCTGTCAACGGATGGGAAAAACTGCCCAATTGGGAATGACTGTGGTCAGATCTAGTGTAGGAGGAGTTCAGGTAGAACACGAGATATGGCTCTTCATCAAAGCATGATGATGAAGAGGATTGTGATTTGGCTGCCAAGGCAAGGAAAGGGAAGGGGAAGAAATTCCACTCAAAATCTGAATCTAAATGCAAGAAGTTGTATTTTTCCAAGGTGAAGTGTTTTCACTGTCACGAACGTGGGCATATCGCCACTAACTGCTCACAAAAGAAGAATAACAAGAAGGTTTCTCGAGTTGCAGCTAGTGAGGCCCTTGCCTCGCAATTTGAACTTGATTTATCTTTGATCGCATGTTTGGTATCAAGTGCAATGGGATCAATGTGGTCTCTTGATAGTGGTGCTTCCGTCCATATAATGGGAGATAATGAGCTTTTTAGTGACTTGGAGGAGAAAGATCTCCAAATGCATATAGAGATAGGCAATGATGGACAATACAGTGCGATCATCATTGGTACCATTACCTTTGAGAGGGAGTCAGGTAAACAATTTCAATTGAAATATGTTATGCATGTTCCAGGTCTAAATAAAAACTTGGTCTCAGTCGCGATGTTGGAGGACAGAGGCTATGATATTTTTTTTAGAAATGGAAAAGATTTCTTGTGACATAAAACAATGGGTTAAGCTAAGAGGATAGGGATTTGAGTCAAGAATATCTACAAACTGGAGGTAGAAGGCTACGCTACCATGATGGGCAAGGTGGAAAAAGTGGTGAGCCGGGATGAGGGCGAATTATGGCACAGGACATTGGGACATATTCATCATGGAGCCTTGAAAGTCATGCAGCAAATATCTACTAGATTTCCAATGGGAGCACTTGAAAAACTAGATCAGTGCAAGGGTTGCACCATCGAAAAGTATGTAAATTCCACCTTTCATGAAAAGGAGAACTTTGCTTCGGTGATCCTGGAGAGAGTTCACACAGACGTGTGTGGACCATTCTTGGTTGCTTCAACAACAAAACACAAGTATTATGTTATTTTTGTTCATGAATTTTCTCATAAATGCTAGATCTTCTTCATGCAGAAGAAGGATCAAACATTCTCAAAGTTCTGTGAGTTTAAGACATTAATTGAGATAGAGTCAAGGAAGCAAGTGAAGGCTCTGCGGAGCGATAATGGTGGAGAATACATCTCAAACAAATTCAAAGAATTATATAGCAAAGAAGGAATTCAAAGAGAACTCATAGCGCCTCATAACCCACAACAAAATGAGGTCAAGGAGAGGAAGAACAAAACGATCGTGGGTGGTGCACGAGCGATGCTGCATGATCAGGGCTTACCAATGTACTTGTGGGTGGAAGCATGCAACACTGCGGTTTATGTGAAAAACCGTTGTCCTCATAGGGTACTTGGCATGAGTACACCTGAAGAAGCTTTTACTGGTAAGAAACCGGATGTTTCTCACTTTAATATTTTTAGCTCATCTATTTATGTGCATGTGACCAAGAATGCCAGGAAGAAGCTGGAGCCGACTGCTGAAGTTGGGATATTTGTGGGGTACACAGAAACACCCCATAATTATCGTGTGTATTTTCCAAATAGTCAAATGATTGTGGTGCGACGGGATATAAAATTCAATGAGGAGAAAGCCATGAAGTTGTCTTTTGAGAGGGAACTAGACTTACATGTGAGTTATTAATTGTGAATTATTTAACTAATTAATTCACTTAACTCTCACTAGTGTATCTTTCAGTTAGACTAGATACAACTAGCTCAACTGAGTTTAACTCCATTAACCGAGTTTAACTAAATAACAACTCCTGTAACTACTCTTCCAACTATGTCATAACTTTTCCACTTTCGTTCTAACTGAGTCCTCCATGCATGAACCACCAGTAAACCCTAGGAATTGCATAATTCCTTCAGCCGACTGATTTTCCAAATATATTCACTGAAATAAAGTGCTCCAAGAGAATAAGTTTTTGTTTATTGTTGAATTATTATTAAAAGCTAATAATAATCGACATGCATCTATTTTTAGATTGAAAATCTATAAATAGACTTCGCCCAATATTCTAAAAACAGAATTTCATCTATTTTTCACATTTGACCAACCATCTACAAATAGCATCCTGCAACTTATAGAATATGCTCACCATGTCTAAAAATAGACATACACCTAAAAATAGCCTACGGGCCCCACTTAGTGAAGGTGCTTACTTTTCACTAAGCTCATCATCTTGTTGAATCTCAACACTCCCTCTCAACAAGATAAGGATTATCCTTCACCCTGATCCTGCATCTATAGTATTTGAATTTGCTCCTGCCGAGTGCCTTCGTCAGAATTTTTGCATCCTGATCTTCCCTAGGAATGTACTAAAGCAAAATGATCTTCTGCTGCACACAATCTCTGATATGGTGATACTAGATATCAATATGTTTAGATCTATCATGAAACACATGATTAATCGAGAGTTTAATGCAACTTTGATTATCACAATGTATCACTATAGGATATAAATGTGAACCGAACAAACCGACCATGATCTTTCTCATCCAGATAACCTCACATGCAGCTTGACTTGCTGCCATGTATTATTATTTCACTGAGCTGAATGCCATGGATATTTGTTTCCTGGTGTACCAAGAAACTTCTGTAGATCCGATACTAAAAACCCCTCCTGATGCACTCTTTTTGTCTGTTGGGCTGCCTACCCAATCTGCATCCGTGAAGCCATGCAACTTCACCTCATCTGTCTGTCTATACCATTAGCCATACTCATATGTTCCCTTGAGATACCTCAGGACATGCTTTCCTGCCTTCCAAAAGAGCTTGGTAGGCTTAGCCATCGCTTGAGAAAGCTGGGTCACCGCATAGCATATGTCCGGTCTTGTATTAACTAAATACATGAGTGAACCCACCAACTGTCAATAAAAAGTGGCATCCACTATCACTGCTGATGTAGCATCCTCTTTCCTCCAATTTCTTGCAAGAGGAGTATCCATGGGCTTGCAGCCCTGCATGTGAAACTTCTCAAGTATCTCCCGAGCATACTTGCCTTGAGACACAAACAGTTCACCTTCTCACTTCCATATTTCCAATCCAAGGAAATAATGGAGGCCCAAATCCTTCATCTCGAACTCCTTTGCAAGATCTGCCTTGCATGAGTGTATCAACTACTCATCTCCTGTTAGTATTAAATCATCAAAATAAAGAACAATGATTAAAAGCTTACCCTCCACCACAATTTGGTAAAGGTTTGCATCCGCCTCACTCTTGGTGAAGCCAAGTCCAATGAAATAGTTGTTGATCCATGTGTACCAAGCATGTGGTGCTTGCTTCAACCCATACAATGCTCTTTTGAGTCTGCACACATGTGACTCATTGCTAAAGATCTCAAATACTTCAGGTTGCTCAATGTACACCTCTTCCTCAATGATCCCATTAAGGAACACAGTCTTCACATCCATCTGATGAATGTGCCAACCCATCTACGCTGAGAGAGCAAGGATGGTCCTTATGGAAGAATACCATGTGACAGGTGCAAAGGTTTCTTCATAATAAATCCTCTCGATCTGTGAGAAGCCCGAGGCAACAAATCTTGCCTTATACTCCCATCAGCAGCTTGCTTTACCTTGTAGATCCATTTTGAATCTACCATTGACTTTCCCACCAGCCTTGGTACAATATCCCAAGCATTGTTTCTGATAATGGAGTCATACTCCTCCACCATGGCATCTACCCATGTGGGCTCCTGCGTTGCTTCTTCAAAAGAAGATGGCTCTGTCACGACACACTGGCTCATAAGAGCCATGTATCCAGTAAATCAGTCAAGTGACTGTCTCTGCCTACGCTGTGATGTAGGGACTCTTACGTTCTGTGCCGCATCAAGCTTCAGTCTCTCAGCTTCTGTGGTACGCTTTCTACCTGTTCTAATGTTTGGTTCTGCATGAGTGGACTCCTCCACTCCATGATCCTCCTCCTATGGCTGATCCACATCTAGAGGCTCGTATTTAGGAACAAGAAGTTCCTCATTTTCATGCAAGTGTAGCTCCCTCTCAAGCGACAACTTCATGGCTTTCACCTCATTGAATTTTATATCCCGTCGCACCACAGTCATTCGATTGTTTGGAAAATACACACGATAATTATGGGGTGTTTCTGTGTACCCCACAAATATCCCAACTTCTTTAGTCGACTCCAGCTTCTTCCTGGCGTCCTTTGTAACATGAATGTAAACAGATGAGCCAAAAATCTTCAAATGAGAAATATCAGGCTTCTTACCAGTAAAATCTTCTTCAGGTGTACTCATGCCAAGTACTCTATGAGGAAAATAGTTTTTCACATAAACCGTAGTGTTTCATGCTTCCACCCACAAGTGCATCGGTAGGCCCTGGTCATGCAACATAGCTCGTGCAGCACCCATGATCGTTTTGTTCTTCCTCTTCATGACCCCATTCTGCTATCGGTTATGAGGCGCTATGAGTTCTCTTCGAATTCCTTCTTTGCTACAGAAGTCTTTGAATTTGTTAGAGATATATTCACCACCATTATCGCTCTGTAGAGCCTTCACTTACTTCCTCGACTCCTTCTCCACCAATGCTTTAAACTCGCAGAAATTTGAGAATGTTTCGCTCTTCTTCTGCATGAAGAAGATCCAACATCTACGAGAATAGTCATGAACAAAAATAACATAATACCTATGTTTTTCTATTGAAGCAACCGAGAAAGGTCCACACACGTCTATGTGAATTCTCTCCAGGATCACCGAAGCAAGGTTCTCCTTCTCATGAAAGGTGGTCTTCACAAACTTACCCATAGTACATCCCTTACACTGATCTGATTGTGCAAGAGTACCCTTGGGAATTCCAGTAGAAATCTACTACAAAATATTCAAGGCGCCATGGTGAAGATGGTCCAATCTCCTATGCCATAATTCGCCCTCATCCCGGCTTACCACTTCTTCTGCTTTTCCCATCATTGCAGCGCAACCATCTACCTATAGCCTGTAGAGATTCTTAACTAGAATCCCTATCCTCTTGGTTTGACCCATTGTTTTCTGTTGCAGGAAAGCTTTTTCCTCGCTAAAAACAATGTCATAACCTCTGTCTTCAAACATTGCGACCGAGACCAAGTTCTTCTTCAGACCTAGAACATGCATAACATCTTTCAACAGAAATGGTTTACCTGACTCCCTCTCAAAGGTAATGGTCCCAATGTCGATCGCATTGTATCGACCATCATCGCCCATATCTATATGCATTTGGAGATCCTTCTCCTCCAAGTCACTAAACAACTCCTTGTATCCCATCATATGGAAAGACGCACCACTATCAAGATACCACACCGATCCCATTGCGCTTGAAACCAAGCATGCGATCAAAGAGAAATCAAGTTCAAATTGCAAGGCTAAGGCCTCTCTAGCTGCAGCTCTAGCAGCCTTCTTGTTCTTCTTTTTCTGTGGGCAGTTAGTGGCGAGATGCCCATGTTCGTGACAATGAAAACACTTCACTTTGGACAAATCTAGCTTCTTGCCTTTAGCCTCAGATTTTGGAGGGAATTTCTTCCCCTTTCCTTTCCTTGATTTTGCAGCCAAAGAGAAATTCTCTTCATCATCATTCTTTAATGAAGAGTCATCCCTGGTACTTCGCCTTATCTCCTCCTGCACAAGATCCGACCAAATTTGCTCCCAACCCGACAGTTTCTCCCGTCCATTGACAGAGTCTTCGTAGCTATGCCAACTCTTCGGAAGCCCAAGGAGAGCCAAGCTCACCAATTCATCATCATCAACAGTAATCCCCACACTTCCCAGTTCATCCCTAAAGTGGAGAAACTTCATGAGATATTTTGGAATACTGTCGTCCTTCTCCATTTTTATTTTTTGAGCTTATCTTTCAACACCAACTTCCTCTGGTCACTGCTGCTTTGGAAAAGATCTGTCAAATCCTTCCACATTGCAAATGGAGTCGCTTTCTCGTGAAGGCTTGAAACAATATGGTCCTTTACACCTTCCAACAGAATTATTCTTGTCTTTGCTACCTTCTTTTTCCATGCGTCAAGTCCTGCAACATCGCTAGAACCGGGCTTAGGAACATCGCTATCGATGAACTCCTTCAGTCCATTATCTTCAAGCAACACCTCCATCCTATCCTTCCAGGATATGTAATTCGAGCTACCCTCAAGGGCATACTCCAATCGCAACCCATTGAAATACATTTCAATGAATACTCAACTGTCGCACCAAGAAATTTCTGCAGCAAATTCGAATTGTCCACCAACACAAAACTCAACAATTATTCACAATTGCAATCTTCAGTAATCAATACTACTCCGATACCATGTAGAAATTTATTAATACTGATGTATTAGCAGATCCTCTTGATCTAAAAATATTTATATTCTTTCTAAATACAGAATCCTTCCACTGTTAATCTTGTGGGAATTTAAAACTCAATTGCAAACACATGTGAATAAATTAAATTGCACATAACATAGTTGTTTAACAGGAAAGCTTAAAGCTAAAAACCCCAACTATCATATTATGTATATCAATGGAATCATGTAGTAATCTCATACAAAGCTTAGTATATCAAGCTCTCAGTACAATCAACAATCATTACACACTGTCATGCAGAAATTTGCATCTTTATGCACCAATTTCTTGCCTCCTGACAGCCTACCTCCACTGCACAATCCCTGCTAAAGAAGACCTCTGAATGAATTCGAATTGGCCTTGTCTTGACTGCGCAATCCTCATTGGCAACTCCAATGTGTGTCAGATGCATTGAATGCATCACTATAGTCACAACGGATATTCCATCTCACCCTTTCACCTACCTCTCCACTGGGTCTCCACCGGAACTGACATGCACTGTAGTTAATAGTTGTATTTGTTCAGTTGTTAGTGAGTTATTAGTTGTGAATTAATTAACTAATTAATTCACTTAACTCTCACTAGTGTATCTTTCAGTTAGACTAGATACAAATAGCTCAACTGAGTTTAACTCCTATAACTACTCTTCCAACTCTGTCATAACTTTGCCACTTCAGTTCTAACTAAGTCCTCCATGCATGAACCACCAGTAAACCCTAGGAATTGCATAATTCCTTCAGCCCACTGATTTGCCAAATATGTTCACTGAAATAAAGTGCTCTAAGAGAAAAAGTTGTTGTTTATTGTCGGATT
Organism: Pinus albicaulis; assembly: GCA_034641835.2. Taxonomy (NCBI): domain Eukaryota; kingdom Viridiplantae; phylum Streptophyta; class Pinopsida; order Pinales; family Pinaceae; genus Pinus; species Pinus albicaulis. The sequence continues at coordinate 1,446,395,937 of CM076581.1, forward strand.
ATTATTAAGAGCTAATAATAATCGACATGCATCTATTTTTAGATTGATGATCTGTAAATAGACTTCACCCAATATTCTAAAAATAGAATTTCATCTGTTTTTCACATTTGACCAACCATCTACAAATAGTGTCCTGCAACTTATAGAATATGCTCACCATGTCTAAAAATATACATACACCTAAAAGTAGCCTACAGGCCCCACTTAGTGAAGGTGCTTACTTTTCACTAAGCTCATCATCTTGTTGAATCTCAACACGACACAGAATGTAGGAGTCCCTACTTTACAACATTGACAGAGATATTCTCTTGACCGATTCACTGGATACATGGCTCTCATGAGAAAATGTATTGTGACTGAGCCATCTTCCTTTCAGGAAGCAGTGCAGGAGCCCACATGGGTACATGCAATGGTGGAGGAGTATGACTCCATTGTCAGAAACAGTGCTTGGGAAATTGTTCCAAGGCCGATTGATAAATCAGTGGTAGGTTCAAGATGGATATATAAGGTAAAGCAAGCTGATGATGGGAGTGTTGAGAAATACAAGGGCAGATTTGTGGCCCGGGGATTCTCACAAATCGAGGGGATTGATTATGAAGAAACCTTTGCACCTGTCTCACAATATTCTTCCATAAGGACCATCCTTGCTTTCTTAGTGCAGATGGGTTGACACATTCATCAGATGGATGTGAAGACTATGTTTCTTAATGGGATAATTGAGGAAGAAGTGTACATTGAGTAGCCTGAAGGATTTGAGATCTTCAACAGTGAGTCGCATGTGTGTAGACTCAAAAGAGCGTTGTATGGGCTGAAGCAAGCACCCTGTGCTTGGTACACTCAGATCAACAGATATTTCATCAGAATTGGCTTCACCAAGAGTGAGGCGGATGCAAACCTATACCAAATTGAGGGTAAGCTTTTAATCATTGTTCTTTATGTTGATGATTTAATATTTACTGGTGATGAGCAGCTGATACACTTATGCAAGGAGGACCTTGCAAAGGAGTTTGAGATGAAGGATATGGGCTTCCTTCATTATTTCCTGAGATTGGAAATATGACAACAAGATGGTGAACTTTTTGTGTCTCAAGGCAAGTATGCAAGGGAGATACTGGATAAGTTTCACATGGAGGGATGCAAACCCATGGATACTCCTCTTCCAGGAAACTGGAGGAAAGAGGACGCTACATCTAGAGAGGTAGTGGATACTACTGTCTATCGACAGTTAGTGGGTTCACTAATGTATTTAGTAAATACAAGACCACACATATGTTATGTGGTGACCCAGCGTAGTTAAGCGATGGTTAATCCTACCAAGCTCTTTTGGAAGGCGAGCAAGCATGTCCTAAGATATCTCAGGGGCATATCTGAGTATGGCTTATGGTACAGAAAGAAGGACGAGGTGAAGTTACATGGCTTCACGGATTCAGATTGGGTGAGCAACCCAACGGACAGAAAGAGCACATCAGGAGGGGTCTTCAATATTAGATCTACAATTGTTTCTTAGTACAATAGGAAACAAAGATCTATGACACTCAGTTCAGCGGAAGTAGAATACATGGCAGCAAGTCAAGTTGTATGTGAGGCTATCTAGATGAGAAAGATCCTGGTTGGTTTGTTGGTTCTCATTTAAATCCTACAATGATTCATTGTGATAATCAGAGTTTCATTAAACTCTCGATTAATCTTGTGTTTCATGATAGATCTAAGCATATAGATATATGATATCATCATATCAGAGATTATGTGCAGCGAAAGATCATGTTGCTTCAGTACATTCCTACGGAGGATCAGGATGTAGATATTCTAACAAAGGCGCTCACCAAGAGCAAATTCGAATACCATAGAGAAAGGATCGGGGTGAAGGATAATCACTTTCTTGTTGAGAGGGAGGGTTGAGTTTCAACAAGATGATGATCCTAGTGAAAAGTAAGCACCTACACTAGGTGGGGCCCACAATCTATTTTTAGGTGTATGCCTATTTTTAGAATGTTCAGAAAATTATATTTATAACAGGAGTCTATTTTTAGAATGGTGAGAAAATTCTATTTATAGATGAGTTTCTATTTTTAGATGCATAGGCGAAGTATATTTACAGATTGCATGTCGATTATTATTATCTCTTAATAATAATTGGATAGTAAATAATAATCTATTCTCTTGAAGCACTTGATTTCAGTTAAGTGATGTGGCAAACCAGTTAGCTGAAGGAATTTCGAGTTAAGGTTGGTTGGTGGGACATGCAAGTGGATTTAGTTGTAACTGAGTGATTCGAAGTTGTAACAAAGTTGGATGTGTAGTTATGTGAGTTGTAAAGTAGTTTAACTCAGTTAAGTGAGTTAAACTCAATTGTGCTAGTTGTAACTAAAGATACACTAGTGAGCTCGATCAATGAATTAAATATTAAATTAATTCACATAGAGTGATCTCACATGCAACTGAAGATTTAATACTGTTAACTACATGCATGTTAGATCCAGTGGAGACCCAGTTGAGAGATAGGTGAAAGAGACGGTTTGAATATCTGTTGTGATATTAGTGGGTGCACTCATGCAACCACACACACATTGGAGATGCCAATGAAGATTGTGCAGTCAAGGCAAGGTAGTATCTCATTCATTCAGGGATAGTGATCAACAGGGATTGCGTAGTGGAGGCAGGCTGTCAGGAGGCAGTGAATTGGTGCATGTATTAGCCAATTTTTGTATGACAGTGTGAGACGATTGTATATTGTACTGAGAGCTCTTGGATTAGAGTTTTGTATGAGATTGTTTCATGATCCATGAAATATACATAATATATGATAGTGGGATTTTTAACTTTATGCTTTCCTGGTAAAAACATCTATGTTATGTGTGATTGATCTTTCTTCACGTGTTTGCAATTGGCGATTAAATTTACGCAAAGATTTTAGTAGAATGATTATGTATTTAACAGTGGCATATAATTGTTAGATCAGGAGAATCTAGGCAATACATAATTGTATTAAAATTTCACAAGATATGTGAACAAATAGGGCATCTTCAAGGTTCTTGTCCCAACTCCCTCAAAGAGGAAAAATAACACAAACCAAAAGTGTACTTGGATGATGAAGATGATTTGAATGTTGAAAATAAACAAACAAATAAGTTAGAGATAGATAGTGATGCTTGTTCAAAAGAACACAAACCAAGAATGTACTTATGTACTAGGATGATGAAGATGATTAAAAATAAAAATAAAACAAATAATTTAGAGATAGATAATGATGTTTGTTCATATTATATTTGGAAAAATCAAATCTTGCCTTGCAAGATAGGTAAAGACATCTATAAAAAACTTCTCTATCAAAAATAATAATGTAAATATAGCCTCACTTAAAACGAATAAATACACTATATGAATCTAACAATTTCAATAAATTAATAAACTAAATTAAAAAAAAACTAAACAGTAATATCAAACAAAATATTTATAACATTAAATATAATATACAATAAATTTTTATAAATTTCATGAATGATAAAAATAAAATATTTATATAAAATTATTTTCTTTTTCAAAATACTTTCTATAAAATTAGGTATACCATAATATTTTTAATCTCATTCTACAATTATAAAAACAACAAGAGTGTGAAATTATAAAAACTCCAAGAGTGTTCAATAACCCGAAGCACCATCTTATCAAAGTGTGTGAAACTAGGGAAAAAGAGTTTGAATTGTGCACGTCTCTGACTCCCTTTCGTGCCCCCCGACATTGTTGACCATTATCTGATAAACTAAGAAAATTCCATAGTTAATTTTTATGGCAGAGAATGCATGCAATTGTCAAATTTTCCCTCAGTATATTTAAAAGGAGACCAGGAGAATACTGTTCTGTTCTGTTCGCATCATTTCCAAATTCTATAATGGAGAATTTGATGAATCCTGCTCACATATTTTCCAATGTTCTCAATCCATATGACTTCAGCCTCTCATGGATTTCTTTTGGAGTTACAGCTGCTCTGGTTATGGCGTTATCACATATTCTACTTATGACTTATGGGCCTCTGGTCATTGCAGACTTAAGGGTAAAGCTTGGGAATATGCCTCGGCTCCCGCCAGGAAGCATGGGGATTCCATTCTGGGGAGAATCGATGGACTATCTGAAGTCATGGAGCAATCCGCAGAATCCAGATGTGTGGTATGATATTAGAAGGGCTCGGCACGGGAAAATTTTCAAAACCCATATTCTGGGCAGCCCGACTGTGGTGATGTTGGGGCCAGAGGCCAACAAATTCATACTGATAAATGAGAATAAGCTCTTCGATAACAGCTGGCCACAGTCTGTGAAAGTTCTGATTGGGGATCAGGCTCTGATTATGTCTTCAGGGGCGAGGCACAAGAGGCTGCGCCGCGTTATACGCTCTGTTCTTGATCAAGAAACCTTGAAGAAAAATGTGGGCAAAATTGAAAAGATTGTACTGCAACACTTTAATTCGAACTGGAATTCAAATGGACATGTTATTCGCGCCTTCGACCAAATCGAGGACCTGGTTTTGTGTGTGGCCGCTGATTATTTAATGGGCTTGAAGCCTGGAGAGGCCCTGGAGGGCTTTAAAAGGGCTTTTCTTGATTTCGGCCCTGGGGTTTTATCTCACCCCCTTGATCTTCCCTGGACAGTCTTCGGCAAGGCCAAGCGGGCGCGGGCGTCTTTACTTTCTCAGATTCATGCACAGATACAGAACAGACTGAAGCTGCAGAATCGGAACGGGATCGCCATGGATTCTGAGAAAACTAGGAATGTATATGGTGAAGACAACTTCCTGGATATGATATTAACTGCTCGAGAGTCTGAGGAGTCAAGTGATTTAAGGTTGAGCGATGAAGAAATTGCAGACAACATGTTAGCTCTTCTTTCTGCAGGACAAGACACAACAGCCTCGGCCCTTGCCACCATTGTCAAGTATCTCTGCATCACACCCCATGTATTGAAGAAACTTCGTCAAGGTAAATTATATTCAATCTGAATTGAGGTAAAATAAAAATAACTAACTCAATATCTATCCGGCTTAAATGGTTTTGTCAAATAATTAAGAATGAAAAAACCTCTCTGGTGCAGAGTGTGAAAAAGTCAGGGAGCAAAAGAATGGCGGTGAATCTCTGAGGTGGGAAGAGATAAAAGGTATAGAATATCTACGCAAAGTTGTATCAGAGGGGCTGCGCATCGTGGCTCCTGTTAACGGAGGCTTCAAGAGGGCTAAAACAGACATTTTCTACAGAGGTTACACCATTCCAAAAGGATGGAAGGTAAGAACCAAGAATCTGGTTTGGTTATTAGAATAAAATTTATTTAGATTGTAGATTTGAGAAATATTGTGAAATCTGATTCAGAATTCACAAGTGTTAAAGATAAATTATTTGATATGTCTTTTGTTTATCTGATTTTTAAATATTTTTAAATAAGTTAATTTTTTTTTTGTCATTCATAATTTTTTTTTTAATATTTTTAGAATTTATCATTTGAATAGTTAATTAATATTTATGATATTATGATTAAAATGGAATTAACAATCTAAATGAAAGTGGTGGATTAATAATTAATTATTGTTTATTAGATTGTGATTAAATTTGGATTATTATTATTATTGAGTAATTTATTTGTTTTTTCAACCATTTACTTGTTAGTTATTTATTTTTATGGTCAAGTAATGGTTATATTGTTTATTAAGTTGTAGGTAAAATTATTATTATTATAATAATTTTATTTGTCTATAAATTATTTGATTTTGTGTCAAGAAACACTCTCCATGCTACTGTCAAAGAGATGTTATAATTGGTAGAAATTTCCGGAGAATTGTGTATTGGATTGAGAATCCGTCTAATCTATCCAACTTTCCATCACTGATGGGTGATAAACATTGGACAACAATTCCAAATTCCGCACAGAATTCCAAAAACTTCTCATTATTGTTGGTGATGGGTGATAACAACTCCAACAAATTCTACACAAAATGTAATTCCAAAAAAACTAACGCACAACATGAACTGCCAAAACATACACACACGTTATTGTTTTTTAATTTACAATTATATTATTTAAAATGTACATAGTTTTAATCTTCTTTGGATTTAAATTTATAATGTGGACAATTTTAATCATAAGATCCACTAATCATAATGGTGGTTGAAATTAATAATATTAATGTTATCCTTCTTAATTCTATAATTCTAACATTGTTTAATTGCCTAAATATGGTCATGATTTTCGGCATATTATATTCAGCCAAATTCAAAAAATTTGCACACCACCCCTGAAATATTCAACGAGTTAAATAATTTCGTTACAACAAAGCAAATATTTAACTGCAATTCATTGATTCCTGTTCATTACTCTCACAATTTAAAAAATTCCCACACAGCAAGGTAAATGTTCAACTGCAAAATTTACATACAGCAAAGAATAATAGAGTAAATTTATATTAGAAATCTGAACATCTTATTTTTACATTTGACATTCATGCATGTCTACTGATGCAGGTTCATTATTCCATGAGGCAAACGCAGAACAAGGGAGAATACTTTGAGAATCCAGAAGAATTTGATCCGGACAGGTTCGATAAGCGACGGGAACCATTCTGCTTCATTCCTTTTGGGCAGGGAAACCGGATGTGCCCAGGAAATGAATTTGCAAGGATAGAAATTGAAGTTTTTCTGTACCACCTTGTTTTAAGATACGACTGGGAATTGGTAGAGCCAGAAGAATTAGTTAATATGTATTTCATTCCCAGACCTCTGCATGGGTTGCCTCTGCTCCTCAAACCACCTGAACCATAACCTCTCTTCCCTGTGTGATTATCTGAAGCTGTAGCCGTTGTAGTGTATTTAACTAAAAATTTATATACCATTTTATGAAAAAAGTTGCTTAGAATCTATTCAATCAGTGCTTCTTGGGCCAGTAGAGCAGTTTCGGTTATTTTTCATTGTGATTCTCGTCATATATAGAAATTCAAAGCTCCCAGCCAAGTAGATGTAGGCATTTCTTTATTATATTACAAAACCGAAGGAATCACTTGTTCTCTGCCATATACATTTTCATATTCTTACACCATACAACATGGGCACACATTTCTTGGAGGAATTTGGTAGAAAAAAATTCTATAAATTTAGAATGCTGGAGCGTTTGAATCATTTTTTTATAATGGAAATCGATTCAGCCCTATCAAGAATCTTTAAGGCATCCAAAATTCTGAAGTTTAACATCTTCAATCCATATTTTCAAAAATTTCTACCAGATTTTGTAATAATCTTGCCTAAATTTCCATTATTTTCCATTATTTTCCGACTAATTTGTGGGCTCTTCTACCCTCATCACCATTATATATATATATATGAGATGTTGGATGGAAATTCAAATATTACTACCCATCATTTCTAAAATTATATTTACCTATCATTATAATCTGACCAATAACATATTTTATACATATATATGTATGTTAATTTAATTAATTATATAGTTGAGGTTATGAAATGAAAATAAATTATGGCTAATGATATATACTTACAAATGGATAGAGAATATGTGATTAAGCCATTTGCAAATGAAAAAGCTAAGGACCTTTAAGGTTATGAAGCTGAAATTTTCAAGTAGAGAGCTTAACTTCATCAATTACATAGAAGTTAAGATTTCCTAAACTTTAGAGGCAAAGTATCATTGTAGTTGTTTTTAAGAGTGTGGATAAAATCATTATCTCTAATTATAGGACCATTGTGACTAGCCCTATTAGCCAAAGTGTAAGTAATTATTTAGAAAGGAATATGAACTTATGGACCTTGGCAAGCAATGGAAAAAGAGCTTAAGGCCAAGAGGGTCATTGTAGATATCATTCAACTATGGACCACATTGTTACACTTAGGATCATTGTGGAATAGTGTTGCAAAAATAAAACCAAACTCTTATGTTGTTTCATTGAGTTTAGATAGGCTTTTGACATTGTACTAATGACAAACCTATGAAATGTAGAAATTATACAACATATATGTATATCATCGATTCAAACCGATCTAACAATATACTAAAACTAGATATTGAATTGCTTCTACAAATCACTTGCGGAAATTAAACACAATCGTCAATCACATGAAGCAAAGAAAGAATCAAATCAAACCACAACACAGATAATTTCCCGGGGAAAGCTTGCTGCTCAAAACCACAGTATCTTCTATTGTATATTCAACATGGATACATGAAACAAATACAATTCCCTCTACTCACAAGAGTCTGCAGCACTCAGCTATCTATCTCACACTGTCCTTGACAAAAATTGGCCAATACTTAGCCAATTTCAACCCTCTCAACGGCCTGCTTCGCTCACACAATTCATGAAGAATTCAAATCCCTAAATAATAGGAGAATTGACCTTCCTTAACTGCACAAGTATCATGGGCAATCCAATGAGTGTTTGGGTGCATGGACGCAACCCAATAATCTTACAATTGATAGTCAACATTCCTTTCACCTAGATCTCAACTAGGTCTCCACTAGAATTGACATGCATACAGCTGATAATAGTAAATACTTAGTTGCATGTGAGATCACTAATTGTGAATTAAATAATATTTAATTCTCTTGATCTCTCACTAGTGTATCTAACAATTACAACTAACACAACTGAGTTTAACTCACTTGACTAAATTAAACTGATTACAACCTGCATTAACTATTGCACCACTGCACTTCGAACTTTGTTACAACTATAATTACTCTGCATGCCTCACCAACTACCCTTTACTCAAAATTCGTGAGTTAATTGAGTTTATCACACTCAGTTACCTATTACAAGTTATTTTGAGATTAGATTACATTTTATTGTCCATCTTAATTCAGGGTTAGCTAAAATAGACATGCACCAAATTTAGCCCACGCCAGTGTAGGTGCTGCTAAGACCTATGGTCCTACACTAGTGTAGATGCTACTTGGACCTCCTGGTCCCACACTAGTGTAGGTGATGCAATTTCTTGTTGGACGTCAACAATCCCTCTTGGACGTCAACAATCCCTCTCAACAAGAGAGGGATTATCCTTCTCTCCGATCCTGTCTCTATGGTATTTTAATTTTCTCCTCGTGGCGTCTTCGTCAGAATATCTGCATCCTGATATTCCATGGGAATGTACTAAAGTAACATTATGCACCTTTGCACACAATCTCTAAGATGGTGGTATCAAATATCTATGTGCTTGGACCTATCATGAAACATAGGATTAATCGAGAGTTTAATGCAACTCTCATTATCACAATGTATCACTTTTGGATCCATCTGAGAACCAAACAAACCTACCAAGATCTTTCTCATCCAGATGGCCTCACATGCAACTTGCCTTGCTATCATGTACTTGGTCACATGCACATAAATAGATGAGCCAAAAATCTTAAAATGTGAAACATCAGTTTTCTTACTAGTAAAAGCCTCTTTAGGTGTACTTATGCCAAGTATCCTATGAGGACAATGGTTCTGCACAAATACTGCTATGTTGCATGCCTCTGCCCATAGATGCAACGGTAGGCCCTGATCATGCAACATCCCTCGTGCTGCACCCACAATCATTCTATTCTTTCTCTCAACAACCCCATTCTGTTGTGGGTTATGAGGTGCTATCAATTCTCTTCAAATTCCTTCTTTGTTGTAGAAGTTCTTGAATTCGTTAGAGATGTACTCACCACCATTGTTTCTCGTAAGAGACTTCACTTGCTTCCTCGTGTCTTTCTCCACCAGTGCTTTAAACTCAAGAAACTTTGAGAATGTCTGATCTTTCTTTTGCATGAAGTAGATCCAGCACTTTTGAGAAAATTCATCAACAAATATCACATAGTACTTATGTTTTGCTGTCGAAGTAATAGAGAATGGTCCACACACGTCTGAGTGGATTCTCTCAAGGATTTCTGAAGCTCAGTTCCCCTTTTCATGAAAGGTGGCATTTTCATACTTCCCCATGGTACACCCCTTGCATGTATTTTACTGAGCAAGTGTTCCCATTGGAAGTCCTGTAGAAATCTGCTGCATGAATTTCAAGGCTCGGTGGCGTAGATGGCCCAATCTCCTGTGCCATGACTCACCCTCACCCTAGCTCACCACTTTCTGCCTTGCCCATCAATGTTGTGCAACCATCTACATCAAGTTTATAGAGATTCTTAACTTGAATCCCTACCTTCACTGAAAACAACATTATAGCCTCTATCCTCTAACATTGCTACTGAGACCAAATTTTTCTTCAAGCCTGGTACATGCATTACATATTTTAATTGAAAGAGTTTACCTAAATGTCTCTAGAGGGTAATGCTACCAATCCCGGTAGCACTGTATCGCCCATCATCACCCATTTCGATATGCATCTTGAGGTCCTTCTCCTCCAAGCTACTGAAAAGTTCCTTGTCTTCCGTCATGTGAAAGGAAGCACCACTATCCAAATGCCACACCAATCCCATTGCATTTGACACCATGCATGCAATGAGTGAGAAGTCAAACTCAAATTGCGAGGCCAAAGCCTCACTAGCTGCAGGTCCTGAAGCCTTCTTGTTCTTGTTCTTTTGTGGACAAATAGCAGCATAATGCCCATTGTTGGAGAGTTAAATCCCCTCTGCAGACAGAGGCGATCCCTACTAGCCCAGATAGGGTCTAGCAACAATCAGACACGCAGTGACAAAGGTCTCTAGTTACAAAAATGAAAAAACACAACAAGTTGTCTACCTTAGGTCCTACGCAACGATCGTCGAAGAAAGGATGACACTTCTCGTCCTCCGCTTTGGCAGATCACGATCCTTCTGCTTAACACGTCCAAACACCTACACACATGCGAAGAAACACAACGATACACAGCATAGAATCTAAATCTTGTAACCACACATCAGTCAGAGAGGATGTAATTCATTGCATCAAAGACAAAGACACGTGAATGAAACCATAATCAAAGTCTCTTATCATTAATAATAACAAAAGAAAGATACAACCCAAAGCTCTGACGTTGGATCTTCCTTTGGCAGGGTCGATAGTGGAGCACGTCTCAATGAAGCTCATTGGAAATGGGACAAATCTCTCTCTCTTTGGCTTGGCTCTCAAACGTTGTCTGGCGATAGTCACCTTGCTATGAATTCAGCTCTTCTCTAGTTATATTAGGACTACTAGCTTGCTAAGGGAAATTGGCAAGCTTATATAGATGGTGGAAGGGGAGTTGGGATCCCTACAATTGTGAGATTGGCCCTATCCTCAAGGAAGCTTCCATCATAGGTGGAAAACCACCTCCTCCACATGGAGATCCGGAGCCAACCTTCCCAACTCATTTTAGAGACTCATTCAGGAGTTTTTTGGAATCAAACTTCCGCCATTTATTTTTAAAAAACAATCCTTATTAAGCTTGGCGTGAGCAAGACACTGAGACAAAGTGCTAGTTGGCGCGCCCTCTTTGGTATATTTTCCCCATTGGCGCGAGGGCTGAACTGGCTAGTTGCGCCAAGGCCAAAAGATCAGTTTTTAGGGTTTTTCAAAGGAAACTTTCTTCAGAGGAATGATTTTCCTTGTCAAGGGGGATGCCATAAAAGTGGTTTCAAGTTATGTCACTGCTCACAGGTGACGGAAAAGGCCCTCCAATGTGCGGGACGGGGAATTGCAGGGATGGTGACAAATTACTATGTAACAGATGCCCCCTAAAGCATAAGCTCTGAGAGAGAGAGAGGGGAGAAATTCTTTATGAGAACGTGTCCAACTGAAAACACTTCCGTCGGAAAACCTGCGCAGAAAAATACAACTAATATCTCAGATACATGATATGTGGTATGGGCGCAACCATCCATAATAGAGCATACAATAATCAAGATCCAAGGTATGGACGCAGCCATCCAGAAAGGATCAACAAGTAGACTCAGGTATGGTCGCAGCCATCCAATCAAATGAGTCATGTCACCAATCATGATAATCCACAAAATCCGCAACCTGGATTCCATGAGACAAAATCCAGGGTCTTGCGCTCCATCTCGACCTAAAAAAAGTACAAGTTCAAGCATGTGAATAAGTGAGATGAAGTCGAACATGAAAGAACATCGTCTGATTACCACCCAATGATGAAAGCCGTTAATAGACATGAGAGGAACCACCAATAATGAGGATGGCCCTCAAGGTACTATAGGTACAATCCATGGAATGTGAACAGTGAGCTGGCGTCGAACACCCACAGAATCATTCGATTGAAGGCCAATGATGAAAACCTTGTGTCGAATGCGAAGAACCTGCCATTGAGGCTTGCAGGCTCCAAGGTACCGGAAGGGAGTCTATAGATCAGCTTCCTGGATAATGAGCTGAAGTCGATAAGGAGTGACCTTGATCGAAGGTGGGCTATGATGTTTCCCACATCATCGACGCGAGACAGAGGAACATAATGTTTGTGAATCAGGATCATATGAGAATCAGAGGAGGGTTGAAAACTACAGAGGTCAACTTCTCTTGAACATATCGGTGGCACGACATTGGATTTGGCAGTATTTGACATCAAAATATCTGAGGTCATGACGACGAGGCAAAGAGCAGATGAGAGATCACAAAGGATAACCCAAACCCATGGAGGCAAGCAGAAAACGAGATGAGATGTCCCCAACCCAACACAAATGCAGACAAGTGCCATGTTCAAAAGTGACATACTGCCGACACGACGATGATGCTGGTTCCAATTTTCCCCACCATTTCTGGCGAGTGCCCTAATTATTTTTTGAAACAAGCTTGAAGGGGATAGCATATGCTTGTGATATAAGTTTTTCCTTCGGACAAATCCAACCTAGTACATTTAACGAGCCCTAGGAAGGAGAAACTTGAATATCGTCATTACGACGGAATCTGATGTCACCAGGTTTTAATGAGTCTTACAAAGGAAGAACTCGGCATCTTTTCATGTTTAGAGAGTTTGAAAAGATAGCGAAAAAATAAACTCTAACAGTCCCTTTTCGTAGATAGTTCCTCAGACCCGAAAAGGTAGAAAATTATGTCTGAGAAAACCTCCTATTTGCGATAGGCTAGGGTATTCCTTTTTCGTAAATAATCTATCCCAGCCCAAAAAAGGGGTAAACGTATACTGGGTAGATGTCGTTTCACAGCCAATTTAACGAGATCAAAAGGACAAGCGACTCGGTGATCTTTTCATGTTTAGAGAGTCAGAAAAGAGTTGAAAGATGACTCTAGTAGTGACTTTTTCGTGTTTTTGCCGAGTTCGAAACAGTATAAAATACAACTCATAGTATCGTCCTAGTTGCTTGAAAACCTGTTACTGCACAAGAAAGCAAGCATAAAACCCATTTTTCGACAAAATATAATAAAATAATGGAAAAATAAGATTCAAAACCTAATTTGATTTTGAAAAGTTATAAATATGACAGAAATAGGAAAAACATATTTACTTTTACTTTTTACCTCTTGTGGAGAGCAACAGTGAGTTTTTCCTGTGCGAACTTGCGGCGACGATTGTGGACAATCCAATGCTTCATTTCAGTTCTCGTTTGTTCCAAGTAAGAGGCGCCTCCCTTAGCTATGTTTTAATCCATTTTTTATGGAATTCCACTGTGATTTTGGATCCCTGAGGGGATATTTGCAATTTTAGGGCTCACCCAATTGGCATGGATAGTTGGTGCGACTGTCAGCAAAACAGTCGCGCTAATGGCGCAACCTAAATTTCCGCTCAATTTTTACAAAAAATGAACCAATCAACTGGATTTTTGAGAGTTCAAGGGATCTAATGAATTTTTTGTGACCGTTTTGGTGCAGATACACAGTCACAATGGTGATCGAATGGAAAGAAAGGGAGCATAGTGAAGAAGATGAAATGGCCATGGAGAACGAGGCATGTATGAACACTCTCCGGGATTGCGGCTTAAAAAATTTCTTCTTAACACCATGTCTCAGGGCACATCCTGAATTGCTGCAGTACTTAATCAGTATCTAGGACAAGAACGAAGAGAAGTTTAGGCTTTGAGACCAAGTATTGGAGCTCGAAGTATCCAATGTTTACTTCATAATTGGACTGTCTTGCAGAGGTCTAGTCCTGATCTTGACAGTTACTAGGCCATCTGGTGAAAACATGTCTATGGTGATGGAAAGAGTGTGCCCAGGGGCATGAACTGGATCGGGCAGCGAGAAGGTCGACATCCACACGGTTCCCGATCTAGCACTCAGGGTAGTGCTCCATACCATTACGCGGGTTGCGGGGTCGTAGGCACCGCATGAGGCTACTAAAACATAGTTCCTCCTAGCATCAGAATGCATGAACCCAACACTATTCGATTGGGCCACTGCCGTAACGATGAACATCAAACGGCAACTGACGAAGTGTAAGAAGACCAACTAAAGCAGTTTAGGTACGGATCTATCTTGGTATCGTTCATCCTCAAACGGCTACCAATCTTCCAGGAATAGGGGGCGATAGTCGCCGAGCCACCGTTGAGAGAGCCACGGATGGCTTGATGGGCAGCACTCATTCCCAGATCAGGAGGGGGCCAACAAATGTCATGGAGGCCCGAGTTCTTTGTATGGCTTCGACGACAATTGATCGTCATAGAGGACTGGCCCTATGCCGGTATTGACTTCACGGGAGACTCAGATCTTCCACTCCCGGAGGGAGAATACTGGGCTGAGGAGCTAGGTAAAACTCTTTTTTATTTTGTGTATTTTATAATTTTTTTTGGTATACATGCACGTTCTAACAAAAAATCCTATATGTATGCAGATGTTGGCCCAGAGAGTCCCGCCGGGATGTCACCGATCGCACGGAGGACCTCGCTTGCCTATGACCCTCAAAGCGAGGGTGGTGAGGGGAGTGAGATAGTTCAGAACTTGGAGGGAATCACCCGTGGGATCCCATATTATGCTCACCTAGCGGATGTCCCATTGTCTTATCAGAGGCACACTATGGGGGTGCCTAGTCACCTTCATCATTTACTGAGGCGATTGGTGCGGGCAGTGACATGCTACCATGAACACCATGCTGATTAGTCATCTAGGCACGAATTTCGAGGTTAACAGCCTCATTTAACAATTCCAAAATGGCACTATACTCCGCGACATTATTTGTGGTAGGCCCTAGAAAAACACCTTGCAAATTGACTAACTCACCAGCAGGATTGTAGATTACCTAGGCTACCGAGGACAGATTCCTGGTACTGCGGGAAGCACCATCCGTGAAACCGACAAAAGGAGTAATAGACATCTGCACAATCAGGAAGACCCAATCAACAGAAAGACGCTTACAAAGCACACCACACCACACATGCACAAAAATGAAATCACTCACTTGTGTACACACACCACACCAAAATAATTCAAGCGTAGTACTTCTTGAGGTACAGCCCATTTTTAGGCTGCACCAGAGGAATACCTTCATAGTCAATTAGCTCATAGGTCCCATTTTTTAATACTCGCTTGACGATATAGGGCCCATGCCACATGGGCTGGAATTTTCCCACTCCAAATTTATCGTGTGCTTGGTCGTATAAGAGGACGAGGTCCCCTTCAATAAAAGAACGTGGAGAAACCGTTTGATCAAAATGAGCCTTAACCCGCTTTTTCTGTGCTTCGATAACCAAAGCAGCTAAGCGACGGGTTTCATCCAGTCGTTCCAGATACAGGAGACATTCTTCCTCTGGGGAAGTGTCAGGCAGTAATTCCACAGCGAACTTCAGTGAAGGGATCTCACATTCAACCGGGAGAGTCGCTTCCAGACCATACACCAGCTGGAAAGGTGTGAATCCGGTTGCGCTCTTTATAGACGTTCGATAGGCCTAGAGAGCTAAGAACAATTGGAGATGCCAATTGGATTTGTGAATACCAATCATTCGTTGAAGCATCGTGACTAGTACCTTGTTCAGGGCCTCAACCTGGCCATTCGCCTGAGGGTAGTATGGCGTTGAGCTGTCATGATGCAAGCCCAACTTTGATGTCAACTCTGCCATCATGTAATCCCGAAAATGAGTGCCATGATCAGTGAAAATGGCTTGAGGAACTCCAAAACGCGTAATTACATGGTTGAAAATGAATTGAGCGGTTGTCTTACTGTTGGCAGCTAATGTAGGCATCGCCTCAGCCCACTTAGTGAAGTAGTCCACGACAACGATTATATAAGCATGCCCCCCGGCCGAGTGAGGGTTACATGTCATAAAATCTATGCCCCATTTGGCAAAAGGGCCTACGATAATGACAGGATGTAAAGGTATGGGTGGCGCACGCATCTTGCACTGAAAGACCTGACACACATGACATTTTCGAACTACAACAATACAGTCCTTGAATATAGACGGCCAGAAGTAACCCGCACGCAGAATATTCTGGGCGGTAGCATATTCGGACATGTGACTGCCACAGGCGCCACTGTGATATTCATTCAGGACTTTCTTAGCTTCTTCCAAGGTCAAGCATATGCGGAGCACAGAATCAACTTTGACACGATACAAGGTATCTCCGACAATGCGATATGGTTGATATTGATGACAAACGCGACATCGAGCATCCTTCGTCAACTCGGACTGGAAAGTGGATGTTTGAAGGTACACGATGATGTCACCGTACCATGGATCATGAGTGCTGATAAGAAAGAGTGTTTCATCCGGAATGTGATCCTCGGATTGGGATGGAACGGAGTCTGTCAGGAGAGAGCAGATAAGATTAGCAAAAACCAATGATTTCGTCGATTTGGCGGTGGTGAACTCCAAATCGAACTCCTGAAGGATAACAATCCATTTGGAGTACTTTCTCCCCAGCAATTGTCAAGACAAGATGTATGTCATGGGGTTGCAGTCGGAAATCACGGTTACCGTACACGACAGGATGTAATGGCGGAACCACTGAACGACCTAAACCGCGGCAAGCACCAACTTCTCAATGTGAATATATCGTGTTTTAGTGTCGAGAATATTCCGAGACAGATAGTAAACCACGTGTTCATTTTCATCGTCGTCATCCTGTACTAGAACCATGGCTATCGTGCTGAAAGCGACAGCCAAATAAAGGGTGAAATCGTGATGATAGTCGGGAGGATGTATTAACGGGGCGTTGACGAGCAACGTTTTAAGTTTATCGAAGGATTGCTGGGCAATCTCGTCCCAACGAAAGGGAACTTCCTATTTCAAAAGTCGTGTAAACCCCTTGGCCACTTCTACATAGTTCGGAATAAAGCGACGTAAGAAGTTGGCTTTCCCCTGTAGACTCTGAAGTTGATGCAACGAGGATGGGGATGGGAGGTTAACGATGGCCTAGACCTTGAGGGGGTCAAGGCGAATTCCATCTTTGGAGACGATGAACCCCAAAAGACAACTAGAATATATGCAGAAGACGCACTTGTGAGGATTGAGCCTAATATTTTAACGTCTGAAGCGGAGGAAAATCTGGTGGAGGTGTTCAGGATGGTCTTCGCGCCAAGCTGAATGAGCCAGAAAATCGTCGAGATACGGCTGAAAAATGTGACATATGTCATGAAAATCATAGGACATAGCACGCTGGAAGGTGGCTCCAGCGTTTTTTAAGCCGAACGGGAGCTTTTTGTAAGCGAAAGTGCCCCACGGACAGATAAAGGCGGTCTTATGTTGATCAGTGGGTAAAATATTAATTTGATTGTAACCCGAGAAGCCGTCCATGAGGGAATAGATATCACTCCCCGCGCAGTCATCGATGATCTGATCTATAAAGGGAGTGGGGTAATTGTCCTTAGGACATAGTCGTGATAACTATGCCAACTCTTGGGAAGTCCTAGAAGAGCTAGGCTCACGAAATCATCATCATCGACTATTATTCCAACTCTCCCCAGCTCATCCCGAAATTGGACACACTTTGTTAGATATTTTGGAATGGTGTCGCCCTTTTCCATCTTGATCTTCGTGAGCTTGTATTTCAGCGCAAAATTCCTATGGTCGCTACTACTCTGAAATAGATCCATCAAATCTTTCCACATAGCATATGGTGTCACTTTTCCATGGAGACTTGAGATAATGTGGTCTCGTACTCCCTCCAATAGGATCCTCCTCACCTTTGCCACTTTATTTTTCCATGCATCAAGATTTGCAGCATTTGTCACAATGGGTTTAGGAACATCATTGTCAATGAATTCCTTCAAGCCATTGTCTTCAAGTACTGCCTCCATCATGTCTTTCCAAGAAATATAATTAGATCTTCCCTCAAGTTCATATTCCAATCTCAAGCCATTGAAAGCCATTTCGATCCTGAATCAGTTGTAGCACCAAGAAATTCTTTATGCAAATTCGAATTCTATTCAGTCACAAACTCAGCTTCTTCTTTACTGCAGTAATGTCCTGTGCTATGATACCATGTACAAATTATACAACATATACGTATATCATGGATTCAAACTGATCTAAAAATATATTAAGGCTAGATAACGAATCGCTTCTACAGATCACTTGCGGAAATTAAACACAATTTCCAATTACATGAAGCAAAGAAAGAATCAAATCGAACCATAGCACAAATAATTTCCTGGGGAAAGCTTGTTGCTCAAAACCCCACTATCTTCTATTTTATATTAAGCATGGATACATGAAAAAAATACAATGCCCTCTCCTCACAAGATTCTCCAACACTCAGCTATCTGTCTCACACTTTCCTTGACAAAAACTAACCAATACTTAGCCAATTTCAGCCCTCTCAATAGCCTGCTTTACCCACGCAATTCATGAGGAATGCAAATCCCTAAAGAATAGGAGAATTGGCATTCCTTAACTATGCAAGTATCATGGGCAATCCAATGAGTGTTTGGGTGCATGGGTGCAACCCAATAATCCTACAACTGATTGTCAACATCCCTTTCACCTAGATCTCAACTGGGTCTTCACTAGAATTGACGTGCATGCAACTAATAATAGTAAATCCACAGTTGCATGTGAGATCATTGATTGTGAATCAAATAATATTTAATTCGCTTGATCTCTCACTAGTGTATTAACAGTTATAACTAGCAAAACTGAGTTTAACTCACTTAACTGAGTTAAACTAATTCCAACATGCATTAACTAATGCACCACTTCATTTCGAACTTTGTTACAACTAGAATTACTCTACATGCCTCACCAACTACCCTCAACTCGAAATTCATGAGTTAACTGAGTTTATCACACCCAGTTAACTGTTCCAAGTTATTTTGAGATTATATTACATTTTATTGTCCATATTAATTAAGGGATAACTAAAATAGACATGCACAAAATTTAGCCCACACCAGTGTAGGTGTTGATAAGACCTGTGGTCCCACACTAGTTTAGGTGTTGCTTGGACCTCCTGGTCCCACACTTGTGTAGGTGCTACAATTCCTTGTTGGAATTCAACATGAAATAGGTTGGAAGAGATCAAAGTATCTCTAAGAGATATCATTTAACTATGAACCACCCTTTTACACTTAAATCATTGTAGAGGAGTGCTGCAAAAATAAAAGCAATCTATTGCATTGTTTCATTGAGTATAGATAAGCTTTTGATGTTGTACTAGGACAAATGTTTGCAATGGGTTGGAAGAGATTAAATTATCTCTTGAGTTGAGGGCTACTGCTACGATCGTTATTTCTAAGTTTAGGAACAAATGAAGGCCAATTAAAAGAAATTAACTGTAATATCGAGAGTCAAGCATGGTTTTCCATTGTCTCTCACCCTTTCTGGCATATAAATTGACGGGTTGAAATATTTTTTAAAACAAAAAGGTTGTGTCAATGCAACTCTTATTAGTATATTAGTCATCATTATTCTTTTTATTAATGGTATTTTTCTTATGATGAGGAGTCCCTCTAATCTTTTTAAGCAACTAAGAATCCTCAAGGATTTCTGCCCCAATATGAGTATGATATTTAATGATAATTAAATCCAATAATATCACCTATGATACGTTTGTATGTGACAATACCAACTTAGTTTTGAGTTGCGGAGAACAGGTGGCGAAGCGCAACCATGGTATATAGGGAGCTGTCATGGTTGCGGAGAGCTGGAGAATAGGTAGCGCGACATTTGTGGAAAACCAGCACAGACGAAAAGAATGGGCGACAAGGACAAAAAGCGGAACTCCCAGTGATCAAGAAGAAGCAGAAAACAGCAAAGTTGGAAAAGAGGAAAGACTGATAGTCACGTTGGCAAAAGAAAAAATAGGCAATCAACCAGCATAGACAGGAGGATAGTCTAGCAGAGGGCTAAGGAAGAGAGCCACAGGAGAGCTATGTTCTGTCATTTATGTATTGTGTCTCTATGTAATAGACTCCATGGAGTAATGTAGCTGTTTGTTATTGATAATGAAATATAGCTCTACCTGTGTTTGGTGTTTTGAGTTCCGTGTTAATCATTTGGTTACTATGAATGTATGGCCCCTTTTAAATTTTAATTCTGCATCCTGAATATGCTTAGTGAGTGATCTCTTGTGCAAAGTAGTAAGATCTGTTTGCTATTCCAAGTACCTTTTGTTTTGCTTTATAGTTGTGTTCGGTCGATACTTGATTTGTTCCTACTCTTACTAAGGTCACGACATGCCTCGGGTGAGAGGCTCTACTCCTCAGAGTAGGGTGAAAATGCCGATGTTGTGCTAGACTACTACAGAAACCTTGTTGGCCTCTCTTTTGAGCCTGGGTATTGCTCAGAGACCTTCTTTCTCACCAAAAAATGGTTTCGTTGCCAAGACCTGAAATTTCATTTAGGGGCTAGATCATGGTATCACGGATCTACGAGAGAGAACTACGAAGCTGGTGGGATAACCACTTAAATCAATTCATATCGCAGTAAGCAGAGTTGCTTCAGGAGAGGGAGAAAACTTTTAAGCATCGGGTTCTATTCTCTGAATCTACAAGTGACCTATACGAAATTTTCTAGGGAAAGTTTCTGAAAGAAATTTATAATTGGTTGTGGAGACTACAAGTCAAGACACTCAAAGGAGGGTCGCGTAAGGTCTGTCGCAAGTGGACGCACGTGGATCTAGTAGCACTCCATCGTTTAGATACTGATTTGACCCGAGCCATATATTTATGGGTACAATCTACCTTGGAAGGATATATTGTGGAATTTTTAGATGAGTGTTACCAGTCCTTTTCAAAAGTGGAAGACATATTCATATATGGATTACGGGGAGATCTGTTGAAGGAAATTCCATTGTGGATCAAAGCTTTAATGGTGGACGAGGGTTTGATATAATTTCAAAAATCTGAGATGGAGACTTAAACCTCCAGTACTGGGGGAAGGAGCCGAGGGAGAGATGCTACAAGTAAGTTGGAAGGGGGAGTAGGGATATGGATGTCGAGACCTCTAGTATGTTGAGAGAGCGACGAGCACATCGGAGGGCGCATATTGTTGAGAAGTGGTGGGAGAGGGTGATGAAGGAGTTATAAAAGCAGGAAAGTAGTCGATAGGATAAGGAGGAGGCGCTGCAGATGACAAAGGAAATGGAAGGTTAGACGGGATCCCAAAGAATAGGAGGGAACATCAAGGAAGTCAGGAAAGTGTATAGGAGCCCAGCCCAAAGAGAAAAGGGAGAAAAGTCCAACTTGGAGGACATGCGCCTCGAGGAGATGTCTAATGTGGAGTTGCATGTTGATATGGAGAAACTATTCTGAGAGAGGCCGATACTCGTAACTCAAGGTAACTCTATTCCCTAAAGTTTAAGTAGCTCTAGTCCCAACCTTCCCCTGGTACTCTATCAGCCACTAGGTGAAATTTTTGTTAACCAAGAGTTTAGCAAGTTGAATAGTGTTCAATCTACAACAACAATACCTACTAGCAATAGTGCTAGTAATACAATTTCGCAGCCAGGGAATAGAGGTTTTATTCTAGTACCATCCACACAAATAAATATCGCGGAATCATTTACCTAATACCCAGAATTCTCTAGGAGGGGCAACGACGATGTGGAGCAGTACTGGTATCTCTGCGAAGCCATATGGAGGGCTTGGCAGACACTAGAGGCAGTTAAGTTGATCAAATTTCAAACTACTCTAAGAGAGAGAGCTCTTCATTGGTTCATTAAATGGTCTGAAGCTCACCCAAACCCAGCGATAGATGATGTAAAGAAAGAATTTGTCAAAGAATTTAAGTTACCTCAGAAAGATCAACAGGGTTTATTAGAGATGTGGGAGATTAAATAGCGAGAAGGTGAAACGACATGGGATCTGATGAGAAGATTCAAGGATGCGATTAGAAAACTGAGTTACCCAATCGATCCAAATCATCAGAGAGATTGGTTTATCAAGGAACTTCTTCCGTTGACGAGAACTCCCCTAACACAATCAAATATTGATACATTACAGGATACATTGGAGCAAGCTATGAAGATAGAGGCTATGGGGGGGTATCCTCAAGAATTTAGGGGAGGAGTAGCAGCTTAAGACCCTTCCATATTGGGGTTACAACATCAGATAGCCAGTCTAACGCAGAAGTTGAAAGACATTCAGCCAATACGACCTGCAAGACCCAATGTGTGGTGTACGCATTGTCTAATGGAGGGACACGTGGTCACCAAATGCCCAAGATTGCGGGGACAGAATACATGGGCTTCAGCAGTAGGGACACAAGGGACTCCACCAGTAGGGGGAGTTGCGCAGATAAACACTCAAGGGTTATACCCGCCCTAACCCCACTTCCCAGGGTTCCCTACATAGCAGAATTAGACCGCAACTGAATACTGCGAAATATGTAAAGGCATTAGTCAATCACCACGACTATGCCTAATTTTTCAGAAATAATCCAACATTCCAAACAATATATATTGTGAGTTCTTTTCTTCCACAACACATAATACAGAGCAGTGTAGAGCCCTAGATGCACTGGCACAATGATTGGACAGGCCATCTTATAGAGTGAATGAGGCTTCAAGGGGACAAGGAGGAGAAATGAAAGGAGGAAGAGCTGGAGGAAGAGGACCCGTAAGATGTTACAATTGTGACCAAGAAGGCCACGTAGCAAGGGAATGTCCACTTCCTAGAAGACCATGGTGCTCTCAATGTATAGTCAATACACACACAACTGAAGACAGTCCAGAATTAATTAAGAGATGGGAAGAAAGAGCTAGAGAGAGAGGAGAAAATATGGTGAACACAGAACCAGTAATAGTAGAGACTGAACCTATGCAAAATGTAGCCATAGTAACATGGGGAGGAAAGAGAACAGGCGAGGATGCATAGAACATAGACTCAATAAAGATAATCAAGCTAGCTTCTCCAAAGCCAAATTTTAGACCAGAAAGATAGAAGCAATACTTTAAAGAGGTAGTGGAAACATTTTCCCAACTTGAGGGGAGAAAAGGTATCGAGCTCTCACAACCGACTGTAGAAAAATAGAAGCAGACCAATACAAGTACAATGATCGAAGAATGGTTCCGAATATTTTTGAAAATTGTAACAAATGCATCAATGTTGGAACAACTGAAACAAAACCTGGAGATGGTGGTGCAGGAAAATGTAGAACTGGAAGAGTCAAATGATTCGACCCAAAAGTACATATGGAGAATCAAAATAAATAAGAGAAGAACACGAAAATAATTCCACGTTAATACTCAAGTTGCGGGATTCCAAATCAAAGACACCATGCTCAAACTAGGATCAGATGTCAACATTCTGCCAAGAAAGACATGGGAAGCATTAGGGAGACCAAAGTTAACATACTCACCAATACAGCTCTGCATGGAAAATCAATACTGCATTGTGCCCATAGGCAGGCTGGAAGAGGTCGAAGTTGATGTTGCGGGGGTAAAGACATACATAGACTTTGAAGTGATAGATATCATGGGGGATAAGGATCCCTATCCGGCATTATTGGGGATAGATTGGGCTTTTGAGAACTAGGCAGTAATCGACTTGAAAAAGTAACTAATGATATTTGAAGATGGGGAAGTCAGGGTCATTCAGCCACTTGACCCATATCAAGGACACCGACATACAAAAACTGTTGACAATAGAGAGGATGCTCAAGTTCTCAATCATCTTTATCAGATGACGGTAGGGAAAAGAGAAGACTATATTAACCCAACAGCGAGGGGGGACTGTAAGCTGGAGAAGTGTTTAGAGCTTAGACTTAGACTCAAAAATAGCCTGGGATGATTGGCAGCAGGGAGGATACGAGACCAATATAAGAAGATGTGCTACCATCCGAGGAGTCAAATGGATTAGAACTGAGGTAAGAGGATATCCGACTTTATCAAATATGAATGCTATAAATACATTTATTGCAAGAATAGAGGATAAAGTACCAATGGAACATAGAGTCCCGCTTATGGATGTAGCTTTACAATTCACTTCAGCAATATGGTGGAGCAACCATATCAACTCACTATTGGGATGGGAGGATGTTGCCATAGCGTTAAGAGCTAGATTCAAAGAAGTTGAAGGACCAAAATTCATTGAAAAGTAGCAAGGGGATTCTGATCCCATGAAACATTTACAAAATTGTGAGTACGACTGGAAAAAATCAGGATATCCAGAATATCCATGGATGCACAATTTTATACATTCACTGGATACAATTGCACTTGCTGGGTACTTAGCTGAAGAGAAGAAAATAGGAACTGGCACTTGGAAAGTAGTTGTGGATAAGTTTATGCAATGTTTTTCTTTTGAAGGAGAAACTAAACCAGTTACACAAGCACTTCAAGCAATCAAAAGAGTACTATTTTTTCCAGAGATTCAAGAAGACGAAGAAAACCCACTCTCGGAACATATTATAAAATAGTCAATAGCATGCAAGAGAATAGACAAAGAAATGGATGATGATGATCTAGAAAATCTTAGACACTTATATTTTGAATAAAAATAAGGGGAGCGGGGTATACAAGAAGAACCTACAATGGAAGGAATACATCTACTACCATTGAAGACCAAAAATATGAACATCGGAACCCTGGGAAAACCCAAAATTGCATCAATTGGCGACTACTAGGATACAGAAACAACTAAGGAGATATTTAATCTTCTATAGGAATATGAAGACTTATTCCCATCCTCAGTAGTAGAGCTAAAGGGAATAAAAGGAGACATGGGGGAAATGCACATAATATTGAAGCCCGGCGCAAGACCAGTAAAGCACAGACCTTACTGTCTAAATCCAAGGGTAAAATAGAAATTCAAGGTAGAGATAGATAAAATGTTGAAAGAAGGATTGATTTTTCTGGTGGAAGAAGCAGAGTGGGTAAGTCCCATAGTCATACAAAGAAAAAAGGAAAAGTCTTAGATTAGAGTATGTTTTGACTACAGAAGCCTAAAAAATGCATGCATACATTATCCATTCCCCACTTCATTCAGTGATAAGGTGCTCGACAATGTGGCAGGGAATGAAGCTTATTCATTTACAGATGGAATTTCAAGATACCATCAAGTGAGGATAGCTGAAGAAGACAAGAAGAAAACAACTTTTACAACTGAATGGGGCTCGTTGGGGCTCGTTTGCATATCATGTAATTCCCTTTGGGCTGAAAAATGTGCTGGCATTTTTTCACAGATCGTGATAACAGCATTTCGAGAATATATCCACAAGTTCCTTGAGGTTTATATGGATGACTGGACAGTTTACAGCTTTTTGAAAAATCATGCAATATTATTAAGAGTAATGTTTGATAGATGCAGACAACTCCAGATTTCACTCAATCTTAAGAAATGTATCTTTGTAGTACCTTTTGGGATGCTGCTAGGACATTTTGTTTGTAAACAAGGTGTTTGTGTGGATCCAACAAAAATGGAAGTTATAATTAACATAGAGGCACCAGAAACCGTGAAACAATTAAGATCACTTCTAGGCCATACTGGGTACTACAAAAGATTCATCCGCAACTATGCAAAGATAACAGCCCCATTGGAAAATATGTTGCGAAAATCGGAGCAATTCATTTGGACCAACGAGTGTACTACTGCCCTCAATACACTAAAAGAAAATTTAGCAAGTGCACCCATCTTAGTTCATCCTAATTGGGACAAGAAGTTCCACGTCCATATTGATGCCTCCATCATTGCATTAGGAGTAGTTCTGGCTCAGCCAGGAGAGACTTTAGTCGATCACCCAATCTACTTTGCAAGCAGGAAGTTGTCGACAGCTAAAAGAAAATACACAACAACAAAATGGGATGCTCTAGCAATGGTGTATTCCCTTCAGAAGTTTTGCCATTACCTATTAGGAGGTATGTTCAAATTCTTCACGGACCATTCACCATTGAAGTACCTAGTTAACAAGCATGTCCTTGAAGGAAGGATCTGTAAATGGCTCCTAGTATTCCAGGAATTCACCTTTGAAGTGATAGTGAAACCAGAAAGACTAAATGTGGGTCCTGACCATTTATCAAGGCCGAAAAATGGAGAGAATGGAGGGTCCCGAGATAATCAGCTGCCAGACACTGATATCTTTAGAGTAGAAGCCATCCCAGACTATTTAGATCAGATAGCAGTCTATCTGGCAACAGGACAGTGCCCGATTGAATATACAACAACTCAAAGAAGACATATTTTTGTGAAAGAAGCTGAGTATCAATTAATAACATGACAACTATATAATATGGGATTAGACCAAGCCTTGTGGAGATGTGCCGTGGATCGTGAAAGGAAGGATATACTATGGGAGTGTCATTGTGGAGTTGTGGGAGGTCACGTCGGCACAAAACCCACTGCAAGAAAGATATTACAAGTAGGGTTATGGTGGCCCACAGTACACAAGGATAGTAAAAAATTTGAAAAGAAATGTGACATCTGCCAAAGAATGGGATGTCCATCACATAGAGATGAGCTGCCACTTCAACCTGTAAGAGCACTGCAGCCATTTGATAAGTGGGCCGTTGATTTTATAGGACCAATCTCACCTATAGCAAGACATTCACAGGAAAGGTACATAATTACAGCAACAAATTATCTTACCAGATGGGCAGAGGCGACACTAGTGAAGGATTGCACGATAGAAACAACAACTAGGTTTATTTTTGAAAATATCATTAGCAGATTTGGTTGCCCAAGAAGTCTAACCAGTAATCAAGGTACACACTTTGTCAATACAACAATCAAATCTATGTTAGATAATTTTATGGTCCAACATCATAAGAGCAGTCCATACCATCCCCAGGCAAATGGAACAATTGAAGAATTTAATGAGATCCTAGAAAAAGGACTAACAAAGATTTGTAATGCTAATCGAGATGACTAGGATGAGTGCATACCAACAACATTATGGGCATACAGGACAAGTGTAAAAATATTGCATAACCAGACTCCTTTCCAGCTGGTGTACGGGAGGGAAGCGGTGGTACCTATTGAATTTTCATACCGATTTTTCTAATCACTTCAACACTACATTTAACAGAGGAAGCCTCAATCAAGGAGAATCTCCATGAGCTACAAGAGCTCGAAGAGGACAGATTTCTGGTAGAGTTCCATCAGACGGTCCAAAAAGATAGACAGAAAGCTTGGCATGACCGTCATATCAAACATAAAACATTTGCAGTCGGAGGAAAATATTTGTTGTATGATAGCAAGTTTCAAAAATTCCCAGGCAAGCTCAGAATGAATTGGATGGGACCATACCATGTCATATAAATTCAAGATTCAGGAGCAGTTCGGTTGGCACAATTGGATGACCAAGTGTTACTAGGTTGGGCGAATGGCACACACCTAAAGCCTTATCACGAGTAAGTTTCATTATTTCCTTTTCAAATAACTCTCGCAACTGAGAGGAGTCAGTAGGGTAGAATAGAGATAGATTGAGTCAATAACTCTCTCGCACCCAAGAAGAGAATAGAATAGGAATCACAACAAAGAACAAGCTGCAGTGACAGGAGGAAACTCACTGTTGCGATGTGGAGACCGTATCAGAACCAATTGTGGTCGGGGGGAGGGTAGTGTTTAGTGCATCATCCATGTCAGAAAGCCAAGCATGTCAAACATCATTTCGTCATAATAACCCATCATACCGATGTCAGTCCGTAGGATTACCCGGATTTGAGAATTAATTGCCATAATTCGCAACAACAATACCGTAATAAAATTTCCATACTAAGCCATAATCATTACCCATCACGTCTACCCAAATCTCAAAGTCACAGTCAGCCATGTCATAATACACCTCATCGCGGTAAATAATCACACGATTATAACTGCGGGGGAGGCAGAAAAATTAATTAGTTATGGGGTCTTATTAACCTCATTCGTGTCGGTTACATTACTTAACCCGCGTGAAAGAAGAAAGCATGAGAATGTCAGAAAATTATGAGTTAGAACAAGAAACAGCAGCAGCAGTAAGTGAAATTTCATTAGAGGAAGTTCAAAGGGACAATCCAGTAGCAAGAATTTACAAAGAGAGAGCAGGCATAGCGCTTCAAGTGTACAAAAGAAGATCAAATATGACAAAGGTAGCACCAGTAGTCGTCGAGCCTGAGCTCGACGAGAGAATTTAGAAAATGGAATCATTAGTGGGAAAGTATGACAATGCATCGCTGATCGGCACAGATTTCATAGATTCATACCAATTTCCAGCTATGAAGAGGCAGGTCTACATAGCGAATTATGCTATGGAAGGAGGAGAGGAATCAGAAAGACTGAATCTAGAGTTCAGAGGCATCCAGAGGTCAATGATACTGAACCTCAGGAACCTCCCAGTATTGGAACCACAGGAGCAGCAATGCAGTGTACAAAATTCTTGCTGAGTAGACTCTAAAATGGATCGTTGTGGCTAGGGAGGGAGATACCGATATATGCAGAAGATATCCACAAACTCACATGATTATCAGCAGAAGGAAGGGATGTCTCCATGATGTTCCATAACGTGTCTAAGAGAGAAAAGAAGGCGGGAGATTGTGATTACTATAAGAAATACAATAGTAAAATAGGAGGGAAGGGGGTGAAGATAGACCTCATAAACAACCCAGCAGTTAAATTTTACTGTTACCTAATTGTAGGCAAAACGATGAGGCACTACACGAAGGGTGAATGCACCCTCGAAACCATTTCAGTTGCAAAACACTGCCTCCAGGGAACCCAACTAAACTAGTGTATGTTTCCGCTGAATGAACTGTTCAAAGCCTGTGAAGATAACTACAAAAGAGCCACTGGGTTCATTTATGGCTACCTCATCATGGCATTTTCAATGCGTAAATGGACTCACACGGGGGTGAGACAGCTCGCGGAAATCACAAGTGATCATCCGATGGCGATGAAGTTTACACCTTGGAAAATCTCGGGAGATCCCAACACAAAGGAGGTAAATGAAGAGGCGTTCACATTCTGGTACAGGAAGATGGTGGATATAGTGGCGAGGTAGCAAAGGGTTTCGAGGAGTCTGTGTGATATATATTCCTCTTAGATATGGTTCGGGGTCACTCACAAGTAGACATACATCAGGCCCACTTGCGTGGATGAAAAAATGTTTAAGATGAGACTGTTAAGTTTCAGGTTAACGAAAAGGCATTCCACACCGAAGTGTGTTCCTGGCCGAGGGTGGTAATGGAGATCAGAAGCGGAATCCGTCATTATTCATTCGAGGGCATGCTGACAAGAGCACTATCAGGGGAGACACCAGATGACACAGTGAGCAGAGTGTCTCAGTTGGAGCTAACACCCTTACTAGCAGAGCTGGACATGAAGGTAGAGGGCTTCAATCGGATAATTCAAACTCTCACAAGTGCTTCCCTTGTGTTTCCTTCTTTTTTAGAGTTTTAGTTCTCACGTTCTGCATCACCTTCCATGGTTGCACCTATCATCACTGCCCTACCATCCACCATGTTTAATTCACCCCCAACAACCACAATAGTTCCAATCCGAAAGAGTAAGGCACCTAAACCACCCGTAGCTACCCTGAAGGCCAAGACAACAAGAGTCATGGTGCCTAGGAAAATATTTGATCTCACTGAGGAAGATCACACACAACAAATGGATACGGGAGTACTAATTCAAGAGGAGCTAGAGGTGGCCACCCATGTCACCTCCGAGCTACATGTGTTCAATCTGTTTTCGATTTTGAATATTCAAACGTCATCTCCACCCCACATTCATACCTCTTCACCTTGCACTCACCATTCATCACCTCATACTTCATTCACTTCCAAGGACCATCCCACCCACACTCCATCCACATCAGCAACCATTTCAGACCCAGTAAAGGTACGAAAAAAAAAAATGGGGACACCGAGGCAAAAGTTAACTCAAGTACGGCTATGGTACCTGAGGTTAACCAACCTCTGGTGGGACAGGGCACATTCCTGGACCTATTAGTTTGGGGGGGGATCTTTTACCGCAGACACAACGCCCTCGTCAAAGGAGTTGAACCCTTTTCAGTGGGAAAATTTGATACTACAGTAGATTCAACTGACCACAAGTATGAATAACCCAGGTAGTCAGTTGTCGCAATAGAACCAACCCACATCACCACATGAGCGTTCATCCAAATCAATAGCCAGCGGTCAACCCCTCAGAGAAATACTGCCAAACAACGACATGTCTAGTGCTGAGAGTATGCAGACCTAGGGCACAGAACAATTGTATAACTTCATCCAGCGTGCGGCACATCAAGCAGAAGGACTGCAAAACGACCTCCAGTAGAGGTTAGAACAGCAAAAACTATAGATCAGTGCACTTACTGAAGAGTGCAACCAATTAAAGGGAGAGAAGGAAATTCTGCAAGAACAACTGGAAAAGTTAACTGATATTTTCAAATATTTCTAGCCAACAGTAATGACCTAGGATGACAAGACGCCAGAAGACATATCGGCTTGCTCCGTAGTCGAACGGTCTGTCTGCGTGAAGATAACTTGTCCAAATATCAACAAAGAAAACCAAGAGCTTAAATAATCGCTCGTGACAAGATCGACGTTACCAGATCCTGTTGTGATATATGCCGGGAACGTGACCGAAAAGCAGAAACAGGAAACCCTAGGGACAACAGTAAGGGAGGCTTACAACCTCCTTAAGCATCTACACAAGTGTTATAATTCATTGACTATGAAAGCCCAACCAATCTCAGCACAACTACAGTAGATTTCACAAGAAATAAAGGAGGCCACGGATTCTATCGGCATAACCCAGTTTTACAATCAAGCGGAGGCGCTGGAGACCACAATATGAAAGATAGAGGAGCATTATGCTACCACAAATAAGGACATCGGAGAACTAAGGAAACTAGTCAAGGATACTGCAGAGGAAATACAACAGATGGCCACTGAGGCCGAAATCAAAATTAAAGAAGTATTTAGTTGTGTATACAGCAAACTGCTCGTTGTTACAGGAGAAATTGAGGCTGAATGAGTTGCCACAGAAACTGACCAGCTCATTAAGGAATGGAAACAAGAAATTAAAAACTTTGCCGAACTCAAATCTTCAACATTAGCAAAAGTTCCCGAGTTGGGGCCTTTTTTTGGACAGAGCGAGGAAATGAAGAAGACAGGGCCAGCCATAGAGGCAGACAGACCAATGGAGACCGAAGAAGCAGAAAAGGATTGACTCGGGACGAGTCAATAGCATGTGGTTGGGGCCTGTTTTGGCCTTTGTTTTGAAAATGAAATAGTTTTGAGTTGTGGAGAATAGGTGGTGGAGCGCAATCACGGTAGACAGGGAGCTGTCATGGTTGCAGAGAGTTGGAGAATAGGTGGCGTGAAAGTTGCGGAAAACCAACACAGATGGAAGGAATGGGTGACAAGGACATACAGTGGAACTCCCAGTGATCAGGAAGAAGCATAAAACAACAAAGCAGGAAAAGAGGAAAGAATGACAGTCATGCGAAAGAAAAAATAGGCAATCAGCCAGCATAGACGGGAGGTCAGTCCAGCAGAGGGTTGAGGAAGAGAGCCGCAGGAGATCTCTTTTATGTCATTGTTGTACCGTGTCTCTCTGTAATAGACTCCGCAGAGTAATGTAGTTGTTTGTTATTGATAATGAAATATATCTCTACCTGTGTTTGGTGCTCTGAGTTTCGTGTTAATGAGTTGGTTACTGTGAATATATGGCACGTTTTAAATTTTAATTCTGCATCCTGAATATGCTT
This sequence comes from Pinus albicaulis, assembly GCA_034641835.2. Classification (NCBI taxonomy): domain Eukaryota; kingdom Viridiplantae; phylum Streptophyta; class Pinopsida; order Pinales; family Pinaceae; genus Pinus; species Pinus albicaulis. The sequence goes on from CM076581.1 coordinate 1,446,427,890, forward strand.
AATGAGTGATCTCTTGTGCAAAGTAGTAATATATGTTTGCTATTCCAAATACCTTATGCTTTTCTTTATAGTTGTGATCAGTCAATTCTTGATCTATTCCTACCCTTATTAAGGTCACGACACGCCTCATGTGAGATGCTCTGATCCTCGGAGTAGGGTGAAAATGCCGATGTTGTGCTAGACTACTGCGGAAACCTTGTTGGCCTCTCTTCTGAACTTGGGTCTTGCTTAGAGATCTTCTTTCTCGGCAACAGAGCCATATTTCATCACCATCATAAAACTCAGTCATAACCAACATATAAGAAACATAAATGACAATCACATAACAACCATATAAGCCACAAAATAACAAGCATATTTACCCATCAATACAAGGGAAAATAACTCTTATTTCCATAATAAAAATGCAACCAAGTCTGGGAATCCCATCTTCCACTCGACCATAGACATGGTTGAGCCAAATCTCTCTTCATTCGATCACCCCCGTGCCATATTACAAGCATGAATGTGGGATCTCATAAACCAAATCCATCAAAACCAAACCAGGGATTCCAGAGGAAAAACCACATCAACCCTCAACCAATGATTCCACCTCATGGTTAGACATCACAACCATCACCATATTGGTCTCTACCCAAGTTGTCGAGGGCTCCAAAGTGTTTGTTCCAACCAAGGCTCCAATACTAGCAACTCAACCCCAACTGTTTCCGAGCTCCAGAGCATTTATCCAACCAATGCTCTAGGATTAGTAACTCAATGCACCTAGCATTAGGGGAATTTTGAGGTCTAAAATGGGCCTCCTAAGGAAAATGTACAATCAAAATTCACTTTATGAGAACCAATCACATTTTAAGGGATGACATCATCCCTAGTGGTTGAGGTGGCATTGTTTGAGTTAAAGGTACTTACTTGTCACATTCTCAATGGTGGATAAAAAATCATGGTTAACCATGGTAGTGATCTAAGTAATTTTAAAGTCAAAGTAAAGTACTCATAATAAATGTCATTTCACACTTTTTGAAAAAAATATTATTATTTTCAATTCATATTTTTTGAAAGAAACAATGCATATCCCTACACAATCTTCATGTATTTACACATTTTTCAATAAATATTATATTTACACACTTTTCAATAAATATTAGATTATATTATATTATTTTTATATAGTATATTAATTACATGTTATTCTATAATTTAAATAGTAAAAATTTTAATTAATAGTATATTCTATAAGTAAGAATTTAAGAATTTATATTTATATTTTATTTTAAGTTATTTAAGTACGAGGGACAAATGCATTATTTGTACAATGATAACGATTTTTTCTTAAAAAACTCATTTTTGTTTGTAGTCACAGCAATACAATTTTTTTATTAATTTTATTTTGGTACAACTTTTGAATTGAATTTAACCATGGTTACATGGATTTTTGTGCAAAATGTGAATTGAAAATTCATAAATATTATTTTATTGGTTTAGCTATTATTTTATTATTTCCTTAGGAGGCCCATTTTAGACCTCAAAATTCCCCTAATGGAATCCAGAGTGTTTGTCCAACCAAGGCTCCAGGACTAGTAACTCAACCCAACAACTGTCTGCTGGGATCTAGAGGATTTTTCCAATCAAGGCTCCAGGAAGTAATAATTCAACCCATAGCTAAAGGAATCATGAGAACCAACCAAAAAACAAACAATGAAAATGAACCAACAATACCATGGTTATCCAAGAAATGGAAAGGCTAGGAAAACCCACTGTCAATTCAACGAATCCTCCATGCCAATGAAAAATTATGATCAAGAAACCACATGAATACACCATGCATTCCAAAACTAGTGGGGAAAAAATACATGCATCTCGGTAAGTGAAATCAAAACCCGTTGTAGTTGTTGATCCTGATGTCCTCTTGTTCTTTCCTACTCTTCCTTTTCCTTATTTCTCCAAATCACCAAGTATGCCACACCCTCCTAGAGTGCTCCAAGTAAACTCTAAATATCCAAGAGTATGAGAGAGATAGAGAGAGAGCTCAAAGCACCTTTGAACAAAAGCCATGAACTCATCCTCAAAAGCCTTTTTATTAATGAGGCCTCTATTTTCTTCATTTTCAATTATTATCCTTCATTTTCCTCCTCACATGAAACCTGTGACTTTTAACCTCCCTTTTCTCCTATTTTCCATTATTTTCATAAATAAATTCCAATAAATGACACTTTGCCTTTCCAAATCCTTAGCCATTGCATTTCCAATTTCCACAGCCATAATAAACCATATGAACACCCACACTTGGATTTTGTTTTCCCAATATTCAACTTGGAATACATGTCCCATGACCTTGGTTATTATTTTTCCTTTATTAACTTTTATTACAAGGAATTTTCACGAGGGCTGTTACAGAACCCTCCCCCTTGGGGGAACACTGTCCTCGGTGTTCAACAATGACTACAAACAACAAGACTATTGTAGCAAAACACACTGCCCAGTGAGATTTATAACTTAGCTCATTGCAACATTTACAACAATCATCTCGTCAAGAAGCAAACCAACATGACAACATAACAACATACAATACAAGGAAAATACCCTATAGTGGAGGTTATAAAGGAGGTTTTTAGTGTTATAAAATTGGCCAAAATTGTCAAAAAAACATTCGCACATCTATTTTTGGTAACAGAGGTTTTGGCAGAGCTTTTAATGGAATTTCAACACAACTAAAAAAAATTGGGTGGTCAGAGGTTGTTACATATGTTTTTCTCATCGATGCGCGAATCAAGTGTCAATGCACTAGTGCGTTGTACTGTGAATGCACCGGTACTGTAAACCTACCAAGCACCGAGATGGAAAAAAAAAATCAGACACCCTGGGGCGTTTAGCAACATCTTGACGCATGTCAGCCAAATAATCACACTGTAAGAATGGAAGATGCATGCACTGGGCCGTTAAGGTGTAAAACCACACCGGGCTCTGTAGGTGATACAACACACCGAGTTGTTACGTTATAAAAATGCACCGGGCCATTATGTTATAAAACCGCACTGGGTCATTACATTATAAAAACGCACTGGTGCATGCAATTCCTATCAGACCGCCATGCTGGTAGTCGTCAAGAAATCACACCAGGCGTTCTAATTGGTATTGGTATTTGTGTGGTGCCCATAGGTCATAGAAACATACCAGTGCACAGTGGCATACAAACGCACTAGGGGTGCAGTGACTAAAGCGCACCAAGCATTCTAATTGGTATTGGTATTTGTGCGGTGCCCATAGGTTTTAGGAACACACCAGTGCAAGTTATCATAGAAACACACTAGTGCACAATAACTAGCACACACCTGTGTTTATTTTGTATTTTTTAGAAACATCGACCTGTGACAGTGCAATTATTGTGATTTTTAAAAATTCATTATTCATCAAAATTTGACACATATCTTATAACAATATTCATATCAATTAATTTTTTATTATTGCATTTGAATGTAATGTTTGGATTAATTTTTTATATCATATCATCAGGTTTCGCATCTCTTCATTATAATATTTAATCATCCATATATTTAATTAGTGGTGTAACATTTCACAAGGAAAATGGAGAACGCAATAGAATAAATTAAAATGTATACATACATACATACATACATACATACATATACATATACATATACATATACATATATATATGAATAAGACACTCTTTTTCATACAAAACAGGACAGTTATTGGTATCCCTATGTCTTTCAATTGGGATACTATGTCCATTACATTAAACAAAATGTTTGATTTCACAGACAAATTTTGCAAAAAATACAACGCCTTGCTTTAATATCTAAACATATTGATCATCTTTCTTCGCTGGAACTACTATCACTGCTCGAGCTACTTCCATGACTTGGGTTATTTTGAGGAATGTTTTGTTCACTATGTTGATTGTTTTCTTCTTCTTCAAATTCCATCTACAAACATAAAAATACATTGTAATGAGTGTATATACATTGGTGAAAATAATTAAAATTGTAATTTTAAATATTATACATCAATGTAAATCGAAAAGAAATGTACCATAGCAAGAATTGACTCATGAACTATATCCATTCTTTCAAAACCAAATTTCATGACATCTTTCAACAATTCATTTGTTGGCACAGTTCCATACTTTGTTTCCTGCAAGTTTTATACCCCATAACAAATCATATATTTAATAAAAGATTTGTTTGTTCTATTAATTATAGAAGGGAAAAACTGTCCAAAACTATGCCAACAGCTCAAGGGCATTGGAAGAACTCATCAACAATCAACGATCTTACAACGACAGAACTGGCCTCGGTTACAAAGAAGAAGAAGCGGGACCTTCTACAATAAAATACAATGAACCTATGAGATCTGACATACATGTAGACTTCATTGGACAAGACTCGCAAACACATCCTTGGAAGACGATTCCTCGACAAATATTTTCATCCAGGTGCCAACATATTTTTCATGGCTATTGTTATTCATGTGGAAAATTTGGTCATAAAGCTATAGAATATCGCATGTACCCTAGGAACCAATACAATTCTAAGAGATTCTTCAAATATGAACCTCCCAGGGCTCAACAAAACATCAATAGATTTGAACATTTAAGAAATAATATGGAATGCTACAAATGTCAGAACTTTGGACACATAGCCAGAGACTACAGACTTGAAAATCCTCCAGAAGAATCTTCGAAGCCACAGAATGAACAAACATGGAAGAAGAAGAAGACTGATAATTGTGCTCTCGCTCTCAAGGCTCAAAAAAATAAAGATGTGTGGTATGTTGACAGCGGTTGCTCAACGCATATGACTGGAGATAGAAGGAAATTTGTATCTCTGAAAGAGAAGAAGGATGAAACCATATCCTTTGGAAATGATGGATCTTCAAATGTTATAGGATCAGGTATCATCACTCTCGGAAGAAAAGATGTTATAGCCAAGAATGTTCTATTGTTCGAAAACATGAATCACAATCTGCTCAGTGTTGGACAAATGTGTGATCAAGGACACACAATGCTATTCAATTCCAAAAAATGTGAAATTAGGAAAGGAAAGTATGGTAAAATTGTGGCTATAGCAAGTCGAGCTCCAAACAACATATATGTTCTGGATGAAGCAACTAAAGCATGTCTACTAGCTAAAGAAGATGAAAGCTGGTTATGGCACAAACGAATGGGTCACATAAACTTTGACAATCTTGTCAGGATAAGCAAAAAGGAAGCAGTGCGAGAAATGTCGAAAATCTCAAAACCTTCCAACACACTATGTGAGGCATGTCGGCATGGCAAGCAAACAAAAGTCCAATTTAAAACAAAAGAACACTTTTCATCACATCCATTGGAATTGATACATATTGATCTATGTGGTCTTGTGAGAACAAAAGGCTTAGATGGAGAATTTTATTTCATGTTAATGATAGATGAATATACTAGGATGACAGCCGTCAGTTTCCTAAATAAAAAATCTGAAGCATTTGAGTGCTTTAAGATCTACAAGGAGTTGGTTGAAAATGAAACTAATTTGAAAATAAAGTGTTTAAGATCAGATAATGGTGGAGAATTCACTTCCAAATTATTTCAGCAATACTGTGATGAAAATGGAATAAAAAGGCAATTTTCAACAGCACGAACACCTCAGCAAAATGGAGTTGCTGAAAGAAAGAACAGAACCGTACAGGAAATGGGTAGAACAATGTTGAAGGACTCAAAATTGGATGAAAAATTTTGGGTTCAAGCAATTGATACGGCAGTCTTCATTGTCAACCGAAGTCTTCTCAGAAATAATTGCAACAAGACTCCATATGAATTATGGAAAGGAAAACCAGCTAATATAAAATATTTCAAAATCTTCGGAAGCAAATGTTATATCAAAAGAGAAGATCAAAATTTGGATAATTTTGAATCATGTGTTGATGATGAAGGTATCTTTGTTGGTTACTCACGCAAAAGAAAGGCCTATAAATGCTATAATCTAAGACGAAAACAGATAGTGGAGAGCATAAATGTTACATTTGACGAAGATGGTGTTCTAGCGAGTAATGATGAGGATCTAGAATCTTTGAAACTTGAGACAGAGGTTGAAATAGACACAGATAAAATTGTAGAACAAGAAGCAACTATCAACGAGGAAGAAGTAAACAATGATCATCAAGATATACCATAACAACAACAACAAGCTCCTCCAAGGATAAAAAATGAGTGGATTCGAAAGAACCATCCATCAAATCAAATCATTGGTGACATAAATGAAGGTCGATAGCTTCGTTCATCACAACAAGCTCACGTTGCTTTTCTAGCAACCTTTGAGCCTAGTAGTTTTGAGGAAGCCAGCCATAATGAACATTGGGTAGCAGCTATGAATGAAGAATTGGATCAAATTAAGAAGAATAACACCTCGGAATTAGTTCCACGACCAAAAGATAAAAATTTCATTGGGACTAAATGGGTGTTCAGGAACAAATTGAATGAAGATGGGCAGGTTACCAGAAACAAAGCAAGATTGGTTTGCAAAGGCTATGCACAAGTGGAAGGAATTGATTTCGACGAAACATTTGGACCAGTTGCCAGAATGGAAGCCATCTAAATGTTTCTCACCTATGCATGTTCAAGAAAAATCAAAGTCTACCAAATGGATGTTAAGTCAGCATTTCTGAATGGAGAATTAGAAGAAGAAGTTTACATTGAATAACCTGAAGGTTTTCTACTATCACAAAAAGAAGACTATGTCTGCAGGTTAAAGAAGGCTCTATATGGTCTCAAGCAAGCTCCCAGAGCATGGTATGCTCATATTGATGGATATCTATGTCAACAAGGGTTCAAGAAAGGTACTGTTGATAGCAATCTTTATGTACAAATAGATAAAGATAATTTAACAATCGTTGAGGTATATGTGGATGATATAATATTTGGTAGCAATGATGATCAACTAAGTAAGAAATTTTCTACAAAGATGCAAAGTGAGTTTGATATGTCTTTACTTGGTGAGCTGACATACTTCTTAGGGCTTCAAATATCTCAGCAAGAGAAAGGAATATTTATATGTCAAGCCAAGTACATCAATGAAATGCTCAAAAAATTCAAAATGGAAGATTGCAAACCTGTCCTTACTCCGATGGTAACATGTTGCAAATTGAGCGTAGACGACTCATCTAAGGATGTGGATCAGAGGTTGTACAAATCTATGATTGGTATTCTTCTATATGTAACAGCCTGTCGGCCAGATGTTATGCAAGCAGTTGGACAAGTAGCAAGATTCCAAGCAACACCAAAAGAATCACATATTATTGTTGTCAAAATAATTCTTCGATATCTAAAGGGCACAGAAGAATATGGCTTGTAGTATCCCAAGGGTAACAATCTCACTATTCAAGCCTTTACAGATGCAGATTGGGCAGGAAGCGTTGATGATCGTAAGAGTACTAGTGGAGTAGCATTCTATCTAGGTGGTTGTCTCATATCATGGTTGAGGAAAAGAAAACTTCAATCTCGTTATTTACAGCAGAAGAAAAATACATTGCAGCAGCATCATGTTGTACTCAAGTCCTTTGGATGAAACAAAATTTGCAATATCTTCAAGTACAATTCAGTGAGCTGATTCCCATATTCTATGATAACATTAGTGCCATCAGCATCTCCAATAATCATGTCATGCATTCAAAAACAAAACACATTCCGATCAAATATCATTTTTTTAGAGAACAAGTTGCTGAAAAGAATATCAAACTTGAGTATGTTTGTACAAAAGAAAAAATTGTTGATATCTTCACTAAACCTTTACCTCATGAAGCATTTGAATATCTTCGTCAAAAGCTTGGGATTCTCCCAAGTTTTCATTAGTTTACAGGTCTATAGGACAGTTTTGTGTCAGCGGGAGTGGAAGTGTGTACAGGTCCGCAGGATGGTTGTGTTTTAGGGGGAGTTGCCCTTTGCCATTGATGTCAAAGGGGGAAAGAATGTTGTAGGAATAGGTGTCATGATCGGAGGGGGAGTACTTGTGTTGCCATCAATGCCAAAGGGGGAGATTGTTGATCAGTGGTTGTCATTGATGTCAACCCAAGCAGCACTAGGGGCTAACCCAATATTGCATGGGAATTTTGACCTAAAAAATTAATATATTTTGGGTCAATAATGCTTTTGATGGTTTCTACTAGTCGAGATTTTTCCGTTGATATATGGCACGCCATGTAATTCTTCATAGTTTGAGAGATATTTATGTTTGAATTTTGTACCCCCAGTTAGTGAGCTAGGGTGGTAGGGTGGTGCTAGGGTGAGTTGTAGCTCATTGGGTGTTGGGGAATCCATTCAGTTGACTACTGAAGAATCTCGGGCGTTGGAGCGTCCATCCAGTGGGAGCTGGAGAAGAATGCTTTTCTAGATTCTATGAATTTGGAGCTTTATTTTCAATTGGAGTTGAATATTAAGAATTATTAGAAAATAATTAGGTGGTTTTTGTCCCGGAGTGGGTTTCCACCTTAAAAACTGTGTGCATTTTTGTTCCTCTTGTTTGTTGCTATCACTATACAAACACTGATAATAATTGAAGATTAACTAATGCTCTAATTGAAAGGAATATTGATTCACACCCCCCCCCTCAGTATTTCCAACAGAAACTAAAAGCATAGCGTTGGCACTAAAGAACATAAAGGGGAAAGAGATTGTAAAAGAAACAAATCCCAGTTCTAGGACTTTAAACTATCACATAGCAGCTCCAAATGAAGAGAGAATGATTGAGATTTTTCATGTGAGGATAATTTCCAAACACACAAATATAGACACACTATTTGACAGTGGGTCTCAAGCAAACCTCATCTCAGAAGACTTAGTCAAGAAGCTGAAACTTGAGACCATTCCACATCCAAAGCCATATCCACTTGGTTGGATTTGCAAGGATGCTAATTTACAAGTTTCAAGGAAGTGCATGTTGCGCTTCACCATAACAGCTCATTATGTTGACATGGTTGAATTAGATGTGGTACCGCTTGACATTACAAGTGTGGTGTTGGGTAGTTCATACTTATATGACAGAAAAGTGATCTTCCATCGCCATGAGAACAAGTATCATCTATTCAAGGATGGCAAGGAGTTTATTGTGAGAGCACATCGGAAGAAGCTAAAATCTTCTTTATTGAATGCAGGGCAATTGAAAAGGCTTGTCAATGTGTTGGGTGTGGAGCCTGATTATCTTGTTTATTTTGTGTCACAGTGTTGGATTCATGTACCTTAATGGGGCGGAAATGCCACCCGTAATTAAACGTTGCCTAGGGGGTCCAGGGGGGGCAGCTGCGACTTTATGGAGCCCCCCCTGGCGGGGGATTTCGGGGGCAGCATCCTCGAAGCTAAAAACAGATGTAAAATTTCCTTGTAAAAGTATAGTAATTTCTAGTCAATCTGGGTCATTCATTAGGCGGATGATCTGACGATAGAAGTTATGTTTCGTTTAGGTTTTTTTGCCCTAGAAGGCAACCCCTCGTTTTTATGAGGGTATTGTATTGCGGCTGTGAGAGTGTGTGTATTCTCAGAACGAGAAACAAATAGGGAGACTGTGAGAGAGGATAGAGGATATTACAATGGATCTGTTGTAGGTTGTGTCTCTTCATTTTGCTGGATAATAGAAAGGAAGGATTGGTTGTTCGGGGTGGATGTAGCCCAAACTGGGTGAACCACGTATATCTGTGTCTCTCTGGTTTTATGTGTTTTGTGTGTGTGTGTTTTCCACATATTTTATGTGTTTCATTGCTCTGTAATATATAATTTTCTAACAACTGGTATCAAAGCATAAATAATAATAAAAATTACTGATACCATTTGTTAGAAATTACTGCATAAATAATAAATAATTTACTAAGAGAAATAAACATAAAAGGCCAACAACAAATCATTAACATAAACACATATGTTTATCCGGGAAAACCCCAAATCCGGGGCAAAACCCAACCAATGAAATTTCATTAAGCATTGGCCAAAACCCTTGCCAATCCGGCCAAGTGAGCCTTCACCGCTCACCTCCAGCCCTACATTACAATGAAGTATTCCCAGTCTTTTATAGGCTCCATTACATGCAATACCATGGGCTGAAAACCATGGGTTCACAATACCATGTGCCCCAAAACCACTATTATTTACCCTAGTCAACATTGACTCTATCCCGAGTCAAGTTTACCTAACACAATGCAAGTCAAAATTTGACTTTGTTGATGATTAAGCAAAAATATTTTGTACATAATCCTTTTCATGTTATTTCTGATATAAATGATGATATATTTCAGTCTGAAAGCAAGTCATCTTTGGAAGAAGATGACAAGATGTTGCACAAGGTGTCTTTGGGGTCGATCGGTGTAGAGAACAAAGTGTCAGTGCAAGGTAGTGAAAAAATCCAAGAAAAGGAAAAGCATGCAAGCAAAGAGGGCACAAAGTTCAGCAAGGATCATTGCTAGTTTCAGAATGGCAGGGTATTATGGTGAGAAAACTTGGTCGGAAATCGACACAAGTACATGGCTCATTCAGCAAAACTTTTCCATAAGGACAGTTGGCAAGGTGAATCTCAATTTTAGTTTCCTTTGAAGGTAGACCATTGTAGGAACTGTATTTTTTCTGCAAATTTCAGTTGTTGTTCTGCAAGTTTCAAAAATTTGCAGCATGACATAGTCAAGGTTAGCAATAGTCGGTCAACAAATTCAAGGAAGAATTTGTCTTTTTATGAGAAGCTCGATTTGATGAAATCAGGGAGATTTCAGTGGTTCAAGGTTGGAAGAGTGGAGAATCAGTCCCCTCATCTTCATTTTTTGTAATTCAAAGAGCTTCTGGGGTCCAAAAGCTTCCCATTGGGGAGGTGTGATCAAGAGATCAGGTCCAAGTTGAAAAAATGATCAAAAATAAAAGTGCTCAGAAATGGTTTCAATCTAAACGAACAAAAAGGCCTCGTCGTTTTGATTCTGTTGCCGTGAACGGGACTCAAAACTAATGTCATATGTGAAAGTTACTGAGGTTTGAATTCGTCTAGTGACCTCCAAAACAGGACTTTTTTACCAAATGATTTTTTCATTTTAAAAAATTTATATGGAAAAATTTTATTTTTATTAAGTTAATATGAGCCTATCAGTGGGTGCCATGTGGCCTGCCCAGAGGCTGCCACATGGCCCCAGGAAATTGGTTGAAAAGTGCTATAAAAATTATGGAGGGCATGAGGGTCGAACCCTCGACTCGACTCCTCGGGTAGGGCCGACTCGACCAACACGACATGGGCATGATTTTGAACAGTGGGCGAGTTGGGCAGTGTTTGAATGGGCATCCAAGTCATCGGTGAACGTGCATTCGGGCGGAGAAACAAAGATTTGAGCGATTGAACGGAGGCTCGGGTCGCGTGTTGAACGGGCGGAGAAAGTTGGGTTAAGCCCTTAGGAGCCAGCCCCTATCCACATACGACCTCCAACGAAGAACTGACGCTTAAAATTTTATTTGGCGGAAAGTTAAGGGGGCTAGCCCTCAGAGCTAGCCCTGACTCCATATAACCCTTACCCTGTGACCATGGGCACAGATTTTAAACATTATCTGCCAGACACTTGACCGCCGAAAAAACCGCATGTGAACGTGCCAACTATCTAACAGTTGCATTTAATGTTCCACCTAAATTTGAGTGCATTTCTGCCTAATCCACCTGTCCGATGAATTTGGACGAGTTAATTGGAGTTCCTCCAGTTTTGGAGGAGGTTTTCTAGTGCTACTGGGCATAAACTTGTTTGGGTCATAACTTTCTCAATTTTCGACCAAACAAGATGAAATTTTAGTCAATTTTGGCTTCCTTGAGCATTCTGGAGAGTTTGGGATAGGTTTTAGAGTGAACAGAGGTGTTATATAGTATTTTTTTCTTCAGGTAAGAGTAAGGAGCCACGAGGGCCATCAGGGAGGAGGCACTGTTTTGGGTTGTATTTCACTGTTTAAGGTGAAAAAAATCCATTTCTAGCTATTTTTTATCTTCTGAAGTCAAATTTACAGTTGGTTTTTCCTTTTTAGGCATATTTTTCATTGTGTAACCATTTTGAGCAAATTAATAGAGAAAGGACATGCCATTGAGGAGCCTTGGACCAGCAGATGTAGCCCAGGAGGGGTGAACTGCCTCATCATTTTGTTGTGTTATGTTATGGTGAATTTTACTTGTTGTGTATTTCTGCTTTGATATGTTAAACAGTAAATTTAATTAACAAATCCTCACACATAAAACTCATAAACATTACCAAAACTACTTTGTTTAACCTGCAAGTCATGGAGAACACTTTGCACATTAAATTATATGGAAATGGATACTTTGCATAGCATTACAAATAGTCCCATTCTCAGATCAGTTAGTATCGGAGCTTAGAGTTTTACTCTGCATTTTTTCTTGTGCAAAGATATATTTGACTATTTGCAAGTTTTGATGCTTACTAGGCTTAAGCTCAAGAGAGGGGAAGGACATTTGGTTAGAGAAAAAAGTAATCCTCATCCAAGGAGGGCCAGAGTGCCTTTAACTCTAATTTCTAATTCACCTCCAAGAGCCACAGAAGAATTCTTAAGCATGTCTTCAAGAGAAGAAGAAGTTCCTGAAGACATTGATCCCAAAGAAGAAGAACGGGTGTTCCAAAAGGATTTCTTAGACATGACTGAGATGGTGAGGATACTCTACCAAGAAATGAATGAAAGGCTTGAAGGAGAAGGGTTGAAACACCATAAGGAAGAAGAGGGTTCTTCAGGAGGAAATAAAAGTGATGACAAGTCAAAGAAAGGACGCAGAGGAAATGGTGATCCACCATCCCCATCTTCATCCTCTTCCTCTACATCGTCATCCTCTACTTCGGTGAATCAATCTCACAAGTCTAAAACCACTGGTAAAAGTCCATTTTTAAAGCTTGATGTTAAATTTGAGTTGTCTATATTTAATGGTGAGGTCAATGTAGAGAAACTTGACAATTGGATAAGACAGTTGGAAGTTTACTTGAGGATACAAAACCTTCATGATGATGACACCAAGATTCAGTTAGCCTATTTGAGAATGGAGGGAGCAGCATTGGTATGGTGGGAAGCCAAGATCAAGGATGAAATTAAAAAACATGGTAAGATCACTTTATCATGGGCTGAATTTATTTCCACAATTAAGCAGCAATTTTATCCATTAGCCCATTTACAAAAGGCTATCATGAATTGGCAAAGTTTTAGACAACTTAAGGGACAAAGTGTTCAAGATTACACCCAAGAGTTTAGACGAAGGGCTCTGTTGCTAGGAATTTATTTGCATAGCCAAGAGACTTTGCTGAAATATATAGGTGGTTTACACAGCTATCTTATACATATTATCCTTATGTTCATTCCTACTAGTCTAGACGAGGTTTGTGTCCAAGCCACGCATTTAGAGGCTAGAGGTAAACAATCTTTTGATGGGAATGAGGATAGTGAATTTAAAGGTAAAGGGAGAAAGAGAAATGCAAACTCTAGGAAAGAAAAAGGAAAATTATTTTGTAAAAGCTATTCCAAAACAAGCCACGATGAAGACCATTGCTGGAAACTTCATCCGGAGTTGAAGCCAGAAAAATTTAAAACCAAAGATAAGGCCAAAGAAAAGGGAAAAATGGTTGCAATAGTTAAACAAGACTTAGGGTCTGAATCAGGAGATGAAACTAAAAGCATAGCTTTGGCACTAAAGAACATAAAGGGGAAAGAGATTGTAAAAGAAACAAATCCCAGTTCTAGCACTTTAAACTGTCACCTAGAAGCTCCAAATGAAGAGAGAAGGATTGAGTTGTTTCATGTGAGGATAATTTCCAAACACACAAAGATAGACACACTATTTGAGTGGGTCTCAAGCAAACCTCATCTCAGAAGACTTAGTCAAGAAGCTGAAACTTTAGACCATTCCACATCCAAAGCCATATCCACTTGGTTGGATTTGAAGGATGCTAATTTACAAGTTTCAAGGAATTGCATGTTGCGCTTCGCCATAACAGCTCATTATGTTGACATGGTTGAAATAGATGTGGTACCGCTTGACATTACAGTGTGGTGTTGGGTAGTCCGTACTTATATGACAGAAAAGCGATCTTCCATCGCCATGAGAACAAGTATCATCTATCCAAGGAGGGCAAGGAGTTTATTGTGAGAGCACATTAGAAGAAGCTAGAATATTCTTTAGTGAATGCAGGGCAATTGAAAATACTTGTCAATTGATGTTGGGTAAAACCCACAGTCCCCACTTTACTGTGTATATAAATGAATCCCAAGTTTCAATCTTTTACAAACTCTCAATCTGGCAAACTCACAGTGTTCTATATTCTGGACTGGAAATTTAAATAAAATCTATCTGGAGGCTTTAATATCTCAAATTTGAGATTTGAGATATTAATTTCAAATTTCTCCTGTGTTTGTAAAAACCACACATTTCAATGGCCCAGATTCTATTCTCTTATGCGGGAGAAAACCTCATTATAGACCCATGTTTACACCCTCTATGCATATACAAATGCATCAAAATGTTATATCACAACTCATAACAATAACCCCAATGCATATAATATACCCTTATGTTAAAACCCATTATGCACACGCAACATGAACCAAAAACCCGCACATTATTCGGGTCCCACAACCTTCAACTCTCAGCTTTGTGTTATATTCAATTATTGACATGAGGTTCAGCTCTTCATATAATATATACACCAACATACATACACTCCCCGAGTCGAATGTTATAAACATAAATATAAGCCTCGGCCTAGGTTAAAACCCAAACAATAACCTTCACTCAGTGCTTACATTAAGTTGCTTGGGTTAACGCATATCCAATTATCAACAAACATTTAACAAGCCTTCGACCTTGGATTAGAGCTAAGTGCATATATGTATAACTTCGAACTTCACATGATACTTGGGCCCACAGGCTTCTTACCTTGACTTAGCGCTGAATGGATCTAACGGTCCACAACTTGTCACGTCCCAAATCTCAATCCGATGGTTATAATGAAGTTTCGCATTTTTTTTCCTTCCAGGGTTTAACACTCCGAAAAAATGTGATATGAGTGGTTTCGATTATACCACTTTAGCCACGTGTCCCTCAGCGAACCTTATCGCATTTTTATTTCACAAACCCAATACCACTTTCAAAATTTTTGAATACCACCAGGTTGGTTCTAAAAACCACTGTCACTATTTACACTCTCGGTTCCGCTTCCTTCCACGCTGGAGGTTCCGCCTCCACCTCTTTACTATGTTTCATTCGCTCTGCTCACAATCGGGTTTTAGAAAGGTCAGGACCTTATTCACTCAGAGGCATATAAAAACATATGACTCCAATGAAACACCAAGGACCAACAATGGTTCTTCACGCAAAGGCTGATGATTCGAGTCAGTACACAGAAACCATTCATTCGAATGCATTCGGACAATAAAAGAAGCCTTTCGCATAGAGAGCAATACCCCCAGTTAAAATCATATTAACACACAGAATTAAAATACATACGATTCCCGACCTCAGTATTGCCATACAATCGCTCATTGACATACAGTCCATTGTCATGGGCTCTTAGCATGGGGTTCTATCACACTGGTTCTCACACATGAATATACAGGCAGACTCTTAAAACCAATTACAAATTCCTACTCATACATGGAATTCAAGGCATTTTTACACAGGAATTAATCAACAAATTCATAGATAGTACTAAAACAATTTCTTCCATAACATAATCTTGAATTTACTTACAGAAACCTCCTATTCGGGCCAGATCTTCAATCTGATGGCCTCCTGCTCTCCCTACTCTGCCTCTCCGGCTCTCTAACCCTGTGCAACTCTATGCAGGTCTGCAGGACTACCTACTAATGCCTTTTTGGCTTACATTTATACAAGAAAACATTGAATCGACTCAACTCCTCTAACAGCCCAACAAAACTCTTCAAATTCTCCAATTCCTAACTTTAGACTAAATCCTAACTAAACTGAACTGACTATCTCTTCATATGCCCACTAATCATTCGAGGGCAGTTACAATTCTCTCCACATTTAACTAAAATCACTCAAATATGAATAATTACATAGGAAATCAAAAACATGAGACCCCCCTTATGTTTATTTATATACAAAGATTGTCTTGAGCCTAATGCCCCTGCATCAGACTCCCCAGGTTAAAATGATTCATGATCTCCTAATCATCTACTTTCATCTTTGCCTTCATGGATCCCGCACTTTATTCTATAGCTGATCATCTGTTGTAACATTCTTCTTTTATACTTCTCCAGGCTTCCATACTTTATGATGCATCCTTCCACTTGCTATGCCTTCACAGTCTGTGACTATCTTCTTCTTGTTGTTGTTGTTTCTTTGTTTTCTTATCACTATCTTCTTCTGAGACACTTGCACCATCAGCTTTCTTATAAATTCAATTTCTCTGTCTAATCTATCTTCTGACTGTTGGATATTGCTCCATCTTGATTGCTGAATCTCAAACCCTGCTTCTGCTTGCTGAGTTCTTATTTTTTGAACTCTCACTGCTTTTGCTTGCAGGAATCCATTAATAGAAGAATCTATCTCAGATGTGTCAGCTAACACTAGTTCAAATGAACCAGTAGAATTATCCCTAGGCCTTCTAAAAATATACTAAAGATACAACCAAGCAAACAACTTCCAAGTATTTCCGCTCTAGGTGATTAGGACTAGACACCAAAATACAAGAAAGTGAAGATAAGGACCTCCCGAAGGTATTTTGGGATGATGAGGTCCCAAGCCTACCAGCGAAGGTATCATAAACAATTGTGTTTCCTCCAGACAATAGGCTTTGTCAGTGCAAGTACTTTAGCTTCGCATGAGCACCCTCCATAAGTGCTATGAAAGTGATACAACATCTGCCTCAGGTACCATGACCATTCCCCCCCGCAGTCACTTGTGTAGTCCTAGGAAATGCCACTAAGGTCACCAAATCATGATCATAATCCGAGAGGAACAGTCATGGGCGTGGGATCCTACAAGTAGGAGAGGGTGTATCTCTCTTTCCTTGTATTCACACGTCCTCGTTCTTGAATCCCTTGTTATAGGATCTTTCCTTGACATCTTAACGATACTGGATTTCAACTCTTTAATCAACTTCCATACTCTCAGTTTGAGTGGCCTTGGATATTTTACCCTCCACACACCTATTCTAAGGCCCTAAATTCCCTAGACTAGTTGATGCAGTTATGACCAAAATAGAAGTCTAGTTCATTTTAATTTTAAGCATTGATTTTAATTGGTTTTTATTTAAGTCAAAGGAATTGAAAGTGCAACTGATGATGTTTTGACACAAAAGAAATCAATAGAAATCCTAGGCTAGATGAAAATGAAACTTATTTTTCTTTAATGAAAGATATTTCTACTGTTGGGTATGTGTTATATTATTTCCATGACGCATGGGGGGGTCACAACAGGGGCAACATCCTCCCATGTTTCAGGGTTAGGAGGGGGTAGGTAGCCCCCTACGTAGGGTCTGGGGTAGCGCCCTAGAAAAAAATTTGGACCCTATTTTTCGGTGGGCAGACCTGCTCATGGTTTTGTGCATGGGTTTTCACATGGTTTCGGGGCATGATGGTTTTTGGCCC
Source organism: Pinus albicaulis (assembly GCA_034641835.2). Lineage (NCBI taxonomy): Eukaryota > Viridiplantae > Streptophyta > Pinopsida > Pinales > Pinaceae > Pinus > Pinus albicaulis. Next base: position 1,446,445,489 of record CM076581.1, read on the forward strand.
CTGGTATTTTGTAGATCTGGTCAAGGGAACTGTTGTCGCTCCCAGAGACAGCCTAGAGTTGTAATAGACCAGTGCCTAGGACATCTTATATAGCAAGGAGCATATGATATAACATAGGGAGTTATTAATAACAAGCTCTCATGCTATCTCTTGTAAAACAAGGAAAATTAATTTGAATGGGACCAAGACCTTCAAAAACTGACACAGAGGAAGGGATATTGCAGAGGCAACATGCAAAACTTCTATATATAAGAACAATAGACAATTCAGAGACAGCTTACTGCAAAGAGGGCCGATTCAGAAATACCTCACAGAAATAAAGTATCAGAAGGTGTATGTAGTGAAATAAATATTGAGAAGATATTAGTTAACATTGAGCAGATATCCAGATACACAATACCACCATGCATGGGCTTACTAATATAAGAATCCATACATGATAGTAGCGTTTTAAAAACACCCTCCCAAAGAAACTAATATAGTAGAAATACGGTTTAGATGAATAGTGGAACAGAATATCATGCATGAGCCATATTTAAAGCGCTTGACTAATCCGAGTATGGGTATAAACTAGGATAAATCCATACCAAAAATCAGTGAGCCACTCGCATTCCAAAACATGATACAGGAAAAATGAGTGAAATGAAATGATCTATTTAAATAACACATAAGAGAAAGTTACAGACTGTGAAATACCAAAGACCAGAATCCTCTTTACAGATGGAATTCCTCCTCACTAAGACCCTATGGGCTCTGAGCCTTCATACAAGAGTTTTACAAAATGTATACAAAAATCCTTTCACTGCATAATCTTCTGATAAAATTTTGGAACCATAAATCATCTGTTCTTTGAGAGCTTTATAGGAGAACAAGAAAGCTCGAAAAAGGGAGTAGGTGATGAACATTTAATTGTCTCATTAAACCAAAATGGCAGAGACGTGCACGCCCATACTGCTCGATGACTTTGTGATGCTGCTTGTACTCTGTGGCTTGCTAGCGAAAATAAATGCACTGGGTAGAAATCCCTTCAGGAACACGGTAAAGCAGTAAAATCACATAAAAAATTTGTCCTTTCCTGAAATAAAATGGTGTTGAAAAGAAAGCTTTAGAGTATGTTTTCTGTGAATGGCACCCTCTGCCTTCAAAATCCTGAATTACGGCTTAAGATCTTCAATGTCGAACGTTGAATTCCTGATCTTTCACTGATATTTCTCTGCTACTCCATTAATACCTTCATCTGTGAAATCGGTGCCTTGAATGTCCCTGTAGGGTTTGACAGATTTTAACCCTGCTTCTTTAATGGAAGTCTTATCGATTTGCCTTCCCAGGCCTTTCTTCATAATTCAGCTCTGAAAAATGGTCCTTTGACGTGCTCTCTATCACAGTAATAGAGACTGTGAATTATGATAGTTTTCCGCCGCTGTAAACCTGCAAAACCCACAAACTCGTCAAGAAAACAAATGCATGGGGACGGAGATGCAGTAGGGATGGATGTGTAGCAACGCGGCATGATGAAATGGTGAAAGAATGTGGGGTGGTGAAGAAAATGTAGTGGAACAATGGTGAATGGACTGGGTGGAAAAATGCATTGGGGAAGGTTGGTGGAGCGCAGCAAATGAAAAACCTTCGAATTTGACCTTTTGAATGAAATATAAGGAAGTCAGAATAAAATGCGGCTAATGACACGTGGAATGGTGACGTGGAGTAGGACCAGGTCAATGGCGGGGTATGCAAGTGATCTGGACCGTCCGATCTCATGATGAGATCGACGGTCGAAACTGCGTCGGAGGACGATGAGATGGTGGGCCAGGGGCGCTATTGACTTGGATTAACATTCATGCAGCTTCGGAGTGCGAAGATCGTTGGATGAAGACCTCCAGATCTGATGGTTTTTATTAATATCGCGTCGTGACTACGAACAAATGATAACGCGCGATGGAGAGCAGTTTTTGAGCCGTATGCTCAGACACGCGGCAAGAAATGTATGGCATCACTCCAAATTGGGGAATACTTCCCGCTTTAGAAAGGCGGTGCGATATAAACCACCTGTTTTGCGCAGAGAGCGGGTGTGGGGACCCCAGGGTGGAGAAGAAAGAGGGACCATAGGATGTCGTGAAATCAACGGCCGAAAACGCTCCTGATGACTTGTTTGGATAAGCGCTTATTGGACTAGCTCCTGGTTTCAAAGCTAGGTCATGTGGGAGGGAAAGTTCAAGGGAGCTGGACAAAGGGGGCTGGCCTACAATTATAAAGAATACGGGTTTTTCACCTATTTTCAATGTATTTCGGTTATAAAGGAGGGAAACGATAGGCGGAAAATGACTTTTTTCAGGCCGAACAAAAGGGGGTTCACAAGGTTTAAGGAGGATTTCTTGCCGAAAATTAAACAGGAGGTTGACATGATCAACATTGGCTCCACCTGGGGACGGCACGTTCATCCTTGGACGTGTCGAGAACTCAGCAGACCACCTGATAATCTTCTAGCAGACACTGTTCTTCAGAAATCCTATTTTTCTTTTCATGATCCATCATAGCACCCATATTATTCAAACAAAGATGAAAACAGAAAACTAACATACAATATAATACACCAGGTAGTCTCCGCCTGAATCAGAACTGAAAGTAGGGCTTGAGAAATTGGCCATTTACAGGGGCGTCAAGCAAGTCACCCTGTAAATTTTCCAACTTGAAAGTATTGTTACCTCCCTGCTCCATGATTTTGAAGGGACCAAACCAGAGTGGATCGAATTTACCATGTTTTCCTTTTTCAGCCCTCCGGATGTCCCATCTGAGCACTAGATCACCAATCTGCAGATTCTGGTCCTTAGCATGTTGATTGAAAAGGTGTTTCATCTTCCCTTGATACTCTGTCAGCCTGTGATTCACCTGGCTTCGTGTTTCCTCCAATTCTACCAGCTGATTTATTCGCCTGGTCATATCATCAAGCTCCTCTTGACTTTCCTGCATGAATCAGGCTACTGGTAGGGCTAATTGAATAGGAAATACTACTGCCCTCCCATATACCAATTCATATGGGGATTTTCCAGTTGCTCCCTTGCTGGTAATTCTATTGGCCCACAGAGCAAATTTTAACTCAGAATCCCAATTTTTCTGGTTTTCATTTATAGCCTTGTTCAATGCTCTTACCAGGGTTTTATTGGAAGATTCTGCTAAGCCATTTCCCTATGGATAATAGGCTGTAGAGTGAATTAGTGTGATGTTATACTGCTGACAGAAACTCACAAACTTTGTAGACTTGAAGGCCTGTGCATTATCAGTCACTATTCTGGTAGGACAGCCAAACCTGGATATGATGTTTTCTTCCATGAACTTTATTATGACAGTATCAGTAGCATTCCTTGCAGGTATGCCTTCCACCCATTTAGTGAAATAATCAGTGGCCGTTAAAATCCACTTATGCTGACCACTTGATGGAGGATGTATTTCACCTATAAAATCAATTCCCCATTGTCTGAATGGTTCATCCACGTGCACGGGAATCATTGGCAGAGGTGCCCACTTCTGCCTTTCAGCAAATTTCTGACATTTCTCACAGGCTCTAACCTGGGCAAAAACATATCCAAAAATTTTGGGCCAATAGAAGCCAGCCTTCAGGATTTTGTGAGCAGTGGCCCTCCAGCTGTAGTGACCCCCACAGATTCCTCTCTATCTATAATACTCTCTATCTCATCCTCTGTGAGACACAGGAGTAGGATGCCTGAGAGATCTCGCCAGTATAGCCGGCCATTGGCGACTATGTACTTCTATGATTTCAATCTTAGCATTCTATATTTAGATTTATCACAGCTTGGTGGGTAGCTGAGTGTGAGGAGATATTCTACTATCTCTTTGTACCACTGACTGGTGAGGTACTTCACATGTATTTCTAGAGTAGCTACCCCAATTCCCTGTCACTCTTCTTTCTCTTCAGATTCCTCACCTGCTATAATGGACAGGTTTATACCCAGAGCTTGATAGTTTGACTCAGATAATATTTTAGCAAGCCCTTGTCCTTTGATCAGCTTAGTAGGGCGGATGTCTAAGTCATACTCATGTATCTTGGCAATCCACTTCCCCCTTTTTCCTTCACTATCCCCCTAGATAAGGATATCTTTTACAGCAGCTGTAAGCACAAATGCAGTGATATGGGACTGTAAGATATATACGTGAAATGCTTTGAGGGATTTCACTAGGGTGTATGCTTGCTTTTCTAATATGTTGTACTTTAATTCTGCATCACGGAGCACCTGACTGAAGAAAGCTATGGGCTGCTCATACCCCTCCTCATTTTTCTGCAATAAAACTCCTGCTATGGTATGAGGTGATGCAAATGAAAATATCATGAAAGGGTTAGCATAATCTGGTCCAGCTAACACAGGGGCTTCTGCAAAAGCATTTTTTATCCTGGCAAATGCCTCTCGTGATTCCTGGGACCATTTAACTTCATTACTCTTTTTCAGCATGTCAGTTATATGTCTAACTATTTCAGCATAGTTAGGGATAAACCTTCTCAGGAATATGATGCACCCTAGGAATACTTGTACCTCTTTCTTATTTCTAGGAAAATCAATACCATTTATAACCTCTACCCTCTTAGGATCTATCTTCACCCCATCTTTTGTTACAATGTGTCCCAAAATTTTTCCCTCTTCTAATGCAAATAAAGACTTTTGAGGATTTAGAGAGAGACCATACCTTCTGCATTTCTCAAAGGTTCTACGCAGATGTTCAATATGCTCAATATCACTCTTTGAAAATACAGTGATATCATCAAGGTAGACTACCAGAAATTTATCTTGCTCCCCAACAAAAGCAATGTCCATTTTCCTCTGAAAGGTGGCCCCTACATTAATCAATCCAAAAGGCATCCTAGCATACATAAATGTACCCCATGGTGTGGTGAAAGCAGTCTTCTTTTGATCTTCTGGAAGTACAGCCATCTGGTTATAGCCCGAGAATCCATCCATCATTGACATCCTAGAAGCTCCAACCACCTTCTGCAGGATGTGATCCATCTTAGGCAGTGGATAGTTATCTTTTAAGGATGCTCTGTTTAAATTTCTGAAATCCACACACAGCCTTATTTCTCCATTCTTTTTTCGGACAGGGACTAGTTTTGCCACCCATTCAGAGTACCTCAATGGCACAATTATTTTAGCCTTTAACAGCTTCTTAATTTCATTTTCAATAGAGGGAAGCAGCAAGGGATTTATTTGTCTTAGCTTTTGCTTATGAGGCTTTGCATCCCCCTTCAGTGGAATTTTGTGCTGCATTATACTAATGTCAAAAATTTTCAAGTCCTGATATGACCATGCAAACACATCTTTGTAAGTCTGGAATAATTTATGATATAGCTTTTTATATTCTTCTGGGACTTTCTTGGACATTTTTACAATTTTGGGGTCAGCATCAGTACCAAGATTCAGGTCTTCTACCTGATTTTCTTCTACCACTTTTCCTGGCTGCAGTGGGATATCATTCTTGTCAAATATTCTTTCTAGAGGCACCAGCCCCCTAGGTATAATGTTTCCCTTTAACTGCAACACTTTATTACCTGCCACTTTATTCTCCCAATTTCTTTCTGAAGTATCTTCAGACTCAACCTCTTCTTCAGCATCAATCTCCATATTGGAGAATTCCCCTACTATTTCCAGGAATCTCCTCATCTGTTCTTCATCTTCAAATACCTACCAGTGTTTGATGTTGTCTAAGATTTACGGCCGATAACGCACCTCAACTTCGTATTTTAAAAGAGGGTTCTGTGGTTGTCTAAATGTACTAGCAGCCACAGCAAGGGAATCAACCATCCGGTTCTGTTCTCAGGGCATGAACTAGATATCAAATACCAAGAAGAAATTTTCAATCATGTCCCAAAATTCATTCCTATAAGCCCTCAGCCGAGGATGTTTGGTCTGACACTGATTCCTGACTTGTCTAACCACAAGTTCTGAATCTCCCAGAACTTTTAAACTTTGTATGTTCATGTTCCTGGCTATCTACAATCCTAACAGAAGTGCTTCATACTCAACCACATTATTAGTAGCTTCATATTCTAGCTTGAAATACAATGGAACCCATCTTCCTGTAGGAGAAATTAATAATATTCCAGCTCCATTACCTTCTCTTGAATTTGCTCCATCAAAATGAAGTGTCCAGATTTCTGCTTCATGGCTCTTTGAGGGCTGCTCAGCCTTGATCTGATAGAAGGATGGTTCATGAGCATAATCTTGATCTTATTCCAGCATCAAGCATGAGAAATCTCCTTCTTTACTGTAAACGGGTGAATTTACAGAGTTGTCAGCCTTAGTCACTATCTTGACAAATCTAGTCTCCCTGTCTAATCTCCTCTCTTGGCCACCAAACACTGGGATGGTGGCATATGTTAAATCCAACTTAATTGACCCACCAATTTTTGTTCCCCAGGACCTTGACAGCAACATGCCAAAGCGAGCTTGGATGTCAGCCACCACGATGTCCATTACCACACTTTTTGCTGGGATTTGGGCCAAATTGACCACCAAATCCTTGATCATCCCCAAGCATTTAACTCTTTTGGAATCAAATGAATAAAGGTCTTTGTATGGACGGGTAATTTGTAATCCTAGTTGCTCCATGACTGACAAAGGCAATAGATTATGGGAAGCTCCAGAATCTAGCATACAGTTATGTAATAGCAAGTCATGAATCACTAGAGATACATAGAAGGGAGGAGTAGAAGCATCTAATTCCTCAACATGTGGACCAAATACAACCATGGGTCTTTCTTCTTGAAGGTTGATACTATCTGGGGTGAGTGTTGCTTATGGAGGGAGCATGAATGAGGTGACTTGGGATTAATAGGTAGGCTGATTTAATAGTTCAGTCAAGGGGACTGGGATTTTGACTTTCTCAAGTTCCTTTTGCAAGCTGAAAACGGGGGAATATTTCTCTACTACAACTTCTTTTGACTCTTTATTTTCAGCTAAGGGTTTAACTTCTTTTGACATGGACTTAGTATTAGGAGGAATGACTACCTTTGAAGAAGAAGGAGTTTGATCATTAGACTGCCAAGGTTTGTTTAGAGGGCCCTTACCTTTGTCTGTGACTTTCTGTATTGTAGACTCCTTCTGAGCAGGTGCTTCCTTCTGGGGTAACTCCTCTTCTTGATCTTGAGTACGAGTCCTCTTCCTAGAAGATCTAAGATCATATCTTCTATTGAATTGTGCTTGCATGAAATCAGCAAATTGTTTACAATAATGATCAATTTCTACTTCTTCTGTGTCTCCAGTATTTTCTTCTTCTTGCAATGAGCACTCAACTCCATCATTTCCTTGCAAAGGACATTCTTCTCCATCACTATTTGAAAAGTCAAGATTTGCATCCTCCAGTCCATAGGCAGCGTCTTCAGTAGAATCATCTACTGGACCTTCTAGGTACAATGGGTGTGGTACTTGATCCTGTTGCTCCTTTGCTTCCCTTGGCAATATTTGCAGGGGTGGTTTCCTGTACTGAGGATTGTAACCTCTGTTTTGAGCATTGTGGAAATTCTTAGGGGCTGAATTCTTGGTCTCCAATTCAAGCTTGACCAGTTTACCAGAAAGGTTCTTAATCATTTTTCTCATTTCTTCAATTCTATCATTAGCTGAATCTCTGTCTTGATAAGAGGTGTACACCTCCTCTTTGCCCCTTCTTCTGGTATCTTGTTCAAATTTTCCCTTTGATTTTCCAGTGGAGGCAAAGTTTTCTTCCAACTCTAGTGCATCTGACTAAGCATCATCCAAAGTAGTAGGCTTTCTTTCTCTGAGAGAGAAACCAAATTCTAAATCAAAATCTGCTACAAAAACAACTTTAGCAGCAGTTTGATGAGGTTTCATCTCAGCAGGAAGACTCAAATACAATTTATTAAATCTTTTGATAAATTCTGATACCCCTTCATTATGTCTCTTCTTGAGTGTATTGAACTCAGTAAGACAATGTCCATGGTCCTTCTTCTCTCCCCATTTTCTGAGGAAAGTATCTTCCATTATTTCCCAAGTGGTAATAGAACGACCTGCCAATGTCTTAAACCATTTTTGAGCTTCACCATCCAGAGATTGGACAAACAGCCTTAACACCACATATAAATGTTCCACATTAAAATTATCTGCAAAAGCACAGAATACCTCAAGTTGTTTTTGAGCATCAATCTCATTTTCCCCATTGAATCGGGGTAAAATCTTCAAATAATCCTGTGGCAAATCATTCAACACTTGGGGTAATGCCAGAGGAGCATATTTATTTAGCAAGAATCCTGGAACATTTGCCATTGGAGGGGGTGGAGGTAGTGCAATAGTTTGATGAGTAAGAGGAGGAGGAGGAGGTGGAAGTGGAGTATGGATAACAATAGGAATATACTGAACAGCAGGCTGAGGTGTTGAAGGGAATAACGGTCTGTTAACATCAGATACTTTAGTGACTTCTTTCACCTCTTCAACCTCAGGAGTAGGGTGAAAAATATCTTTATTTCTGACGCCTCCTCAGGGTGGGCTATCTGAATAATAATAATCGGTATCTCCCACAGTGGAGTCGGGATCTGGCACTTGAGCTTCTTGAGAAGAAGAGGATGGAAAGTCTTCTATAGACAATTCAGGGATTTCAGAGTGGACTAGTTTTCTTTCCCTCCAATTTCTTCTATGTATGATCTTTTCAGGGTCAAACACTGAAGGTGTCTTTGGCTTAGACGTATCTGACCTCAGGTGTGGCTTACGAGGAGTCAGGACTGCAAATATATTTATCAAATAAACAAATGTGGAGTCGCCAAGGTGAGGGATCTACAACCCTCAACTCTCCATACTCACCTACTTGAAGAGTGAATTAAATTTTGTCGAGGCCCGGGGATTTATATTTTCTCAACTCCGATCCCTGGCAACGGCGCTAGAAAGATGTTGTCGCTCCTAGAGACAGCCTAGAGTTGTAATAGACCAGTGCCTAGGACATCTTATATAGCAAGGAGCATATGATATAACAGAGGGAGTTATTAATAACAAGCTCTCATGCTATCTCTTGTAAAACAAGGAAAATTAATTTGAATGGGACCAAGACCTTCAGAAACTGACATAGAGGAAGGGATATTGCAGAGACAACATGCAAAACTCCTATATATAAGAACAATAGACAATTCAAAGACAGCTTACTGCAAAGAGGGCCGATTCAAAAATACGTCACAGAAATAAAGTATCAGAAGGTGTATGTAGTGAAAGAAATATTGAGAAGATATTAGTTAACATTGAGCAGATATCCAGATACACAATACCACCATGCATGGGCTTACCAATCTAAGAATCCATACATGATAGTAGTGTTTTAAAAACACCCTCCCAAAGAAACTAATATAGTAGAAATACGGTTTAGATGAATAGTGGAACAAAATATCATGCATGAGCCATATTTAAAGCGCTTGACTAATTCGAGTATGGGTATCAACTAGGATAAATCCATACCAAAAATCAGTGAGCCACTCACATTCCAAAACATGATACAGGAAAAATGAGTGAAATGAAATGATCTATTTAAATAACACATAAGAGAAAGTTACAGATTGTGAAATACCAAAGACCAGAATCCTCTTTACAGATGGAACTCCTCCTCACTGAGACCCTATGGGCTCTGAGCCTTCATACAAGAGTTTTACAAAATGTATACAAAAAGCCTTTCACTGCATAATCTTCTGATAAAATTTTGGAACCATAAATAATCTGTTCTTTGGGAGCTTTATAAGAGAACAAGAAAGCTCGAAAAAGGGAGTAGGTGATGAACATTTAATTGTCTCATTAAACCAAAATGGCGGAGACGTGCACACCCATACTGCTCGATGACTTTATGATGCTGCTTGTACTCTGTGGCCTGCTAGCTGAAATAAATGCACTGGTATAAATCCCTTCAAGAACACAGCAAAGCAGTAAAATCACATAAAAATTTCGTCCTTTCCTAAAAGAAAATGGTACTAAAAAGAAAGCTTTAGAGTATGTTTTCTACGAATGGTACCCTCTGCCTTCAAAATCCTGAATTACGGCTTAAGATCTTCAATGTCGAACGTTGAATTCCTGATCTTTCACTGATATTTCTCTGCTGCTCCATTAATACCTTCATCTACGAAATAGGCGCCTTGAATGTCCTTGCAGGGTTTGACAGATTTTAACCCTGCTTCTTTAATGGAAGTCTTATCAATTTGCCTTCCCAGGCCTTTCTTCATAATTCAGCTCCGAAAAATGGTCCTTTGACGTGCTCTCTATCACAGTAATAGAGATTGTGAATTGTGATAGTTTTCTACCGTTGTAAACCTGCAAAACCCTCAAACTCGTCAAGAAAACAAATGCATGGGGACGGCGATGCAGTAGGGATGGCTATGTAGCAACGCAGCATGATGAAATGGTGGAAGAATGTGGGGTGGTGACGAAAATGTAGTGGAAATATGGTGAATGGACTGGGTGGAAAAATGCATTGGGGAAGGTTGGCGAAGCGCAGCAAATGAAAAACCTTCAAATTTGACCTTTTGAATGAAATATAAGGAAGACGGAAGAAAATGTGGCTAATGACACGTGGAATGGTGACATGGAGTAGGACCAAGTCAATGGCAGGGTATGCAAGTGATCTGGACCGTCCGATCTCATGACGAGATCGACAATCGAAATTGCATCGGAGGACGATGAGACGGTGGGCCAGGGGCGCTATTGACTTGGATTAACATTCGTGCAGCTTCGGAGTGTGACGAATGTTGGATGAAGACCTCCAAATCTAACGGTTGTCATGAATATTGCGTCGTGAGTACGAACAAATGATAACGCACGATGGAGAGCGGTTTTTGAGCCGTACGCTGAGACACGTGGCAAGCAATGTATGGAATCGCTCCGAATTGGGGAATACTGCCCGCTTTAGAAAGGCGGTGCGATATAAACCACCTGTTTTGCGCAGAGAGCGAGTGTGGGGACCCTAGGGTGGAGAAGAAAGAGGGACCATAGGATGCCGTGAAATCAACGGCCGAAAACACTCCTGATGACTTGTTTGGATAAGCGCTTATTGGACTAGCTCCTGGTTTCGGAGCTGGGTCATGTGGGAGGGAAAGGTCAAGGGAGCTGGACGAAGGGGGTTGGCCTACAATTATAAATAATACGGGTTTTTCACCTATTTTCAATGTATTTCGGTTATAAAGGAGGGAAACGATAGGCGGAAAATGACTTTTTTCAGGCCGAACAAAAGGGAGTTTACAAGGTTTAAGAAGGATTGCTTGTCGAAAATTAAACAGGAGGTTGACATGATCAACAAGAACTATGGTTATGTTCTTATCTAGGGCTAATAGATTGGGGTTTATGAATTCTTTGGCATGTATATATATGTGTTGTAACAATAAAAGGAACATAATGAAAAATCAAGCTGGTAGTCCCGATTTGGGATCCATGGTAAAATATCTGTGTATATATGTTTTATGTTTTATTCTCTCACTATTTTTTTATTTTTTTTTAAGATTCGTTTGAAGGTAATTTCTATACAAGGTTAAAACCTACATCTACAAGATTCTACGAGAAATCTAAAAAAGAAAAAATATTTTTCTTTTCCTTTTAAGCACTCACACATTCAACACCTAACAAAAAAGACTAAATAATGCCTAAAATTCATCTACCCTAATGCATACTAGAATGAAAAATGAAAGATTCAAAGAAATTCTCAAAACAAACAAATGTGATCTCAAAAGAAAAAACCAATTTTAACAAGCAAAGAGAAGTAGTTCCCAAAGAAAAACACTCCTCCAAGCAAATAAATTCTTATCCTTAAAGCAAGAATTCACACATTTTCCAAAAACTCAAAAGATCAAAAAAAAAAAAACCCAAAGGCAACTGTTTTTTATTTTTATTTTAAAGGTTAAGTACCAAAAGTTTTAGAAAGGGAAAACAAGCATCAATTCAAGACCAACAACAAGAAAAAGACTCAAATCCCACTAGTCATCAATGATCACAAAGATTTAAAGACTAATGTAAATAGAGACTAAAACACCTTGAATGGTTTTGTCAGAAATACATAAAGGATTATGGAAATCAGAAAGACTCCAAAGAACTAGAATCTCTCATTCATCTAAGAATTTAAAACATCTTTCACAAACAATAAAGAAAAATAAAAAATGAGCCAACTTCAAGGATGTAAAATAAGCGATCCAAGTATTGGGTTATAAATAAGTTGAATAACAACCAATTGTTCCATAACCACAGAATAGCCAGACACTTCTTAAAGAAGGTCTAAAATCCAACTTCAAATACAAATGTCTTCAAAAACTACAAACCCTAGGTTGACATAGGCTTTTCCCAAAAAATATGAAAGAAACTGACAATAGCAAAAAACAATATGATTCCAAGCTTTCAATCACATCGATAAATCATAAACAACATGGTCAAACCCTCATCACAAGCCAAAAATGAAATTTTTTTATTTTTTCAGATCTATATGTGACTGTTTGACTACAAAACCTCATGTATATGTGATTTTGTCTGAAGAAACTCGCATATACACGGGTTTCTTTGGAATAAATTGTGTATGTATGCTACTTTCTACAATAAAAACTACGTATAAATGGAAAACCAAGGAAAAATAAAAAGCAAGCCCTACTCCAAAAGTTCAGCTTGATTGACCAGACTGCTCAAAAGTCAAGAAGACTGGAAATATCAATAAATAGCAAACCAAAACCTAGATCAAAATAAAAAAAACCCTTCTAGGAAATACTTGATGGTATTCCCCAACGGAGTTGGAAATTCTGTTGGCAGTAAAAATTCTCTAAGGTAAGGGTTGAAAAACTCAATAAAGTAGAACCAGATAACCAACAAGAAGTACTCGGAAAATCATGCCAAACATGTGAGTTACCAAAGTTGGGTTTAGAAAGATACCTGGAGGTCCTACGTTTGATGATGTTCCAGTAGGGTCCAAACCCTATGCTTTCTCAAGAATGAACAAACCTACAATTCAATTCACGGAAGCATACATATAAAAAATAATTCAATGTTTATATATAAAATACATGTTAGATCATCAAATATAAGCACATAAACTATTATTTATGAGACAAAAAAATATCAAGAATGAGACATGAGATTCTTTATTGATTAACAGTAATAGTTATAGGAAAGGTACAACTTGATCCATTCCAAGGCACCGACGAAGCCTTCCTGTGGATCCGTCCAGCTAGAGAAATGAAGACAACCTCTCTAACAAGTGCAACAATATGTTATATAGAAGAATGAGCATCTCTCCAATGGAAACAATAGTTTCCTAGAGACTCAAAATGCAGAAGGCACGGGAAAATCATACTTGATCTTGGGATAAAAATGGGTATAATTTCGATATCCTTTCTCTTGTTGTAATTAGGCCTACCCAAGGAGTGTATATATACCACCTAAAATTGGTTAATTTTGTTAGGCCACAGGATCCTGTAGGTGTGATTTTGTTAAAACCCATAAACCCACCCTAAAAATAATATATTATTTTATTTTCTCATATTTATAAATGCATACATAGGTGAAGTGTTATAGGACTCACATATGTACACGATTTACTGTGGGAAGAGTCTCATGTGGAATTTGAAATATTTTTCTTTAATATAATATCGAGTCTGCATGGGAAAAAGGCTACCCAAGGCCATAAAATAACATCAGATCTACAGGATTATCGAATGATTCTATAACACACTCCCTACCATCCGCAAGATAATGGTATCGTGGATACCTTTAATAAAATATTAGAGATAGTGCTCACTAAGGTATGCAATGTACAACACAATGATTGGGACTTGAGCATAATAATGCTCTTGTGATATTATTGGACCACATGCAATAATTTGACTAAAAGAATAGCTTTTTTATTAGTGTACGAGCAAGAGGAAATAATTCCAATGTAATTTTTTGGTACCTTGCGATGGTTGTTTAACTCTACATCAAGAAAATATCAAGCAATGAAGAGACCAAAGGATCCTATAAATAAAATCACAAAAAATCGAAGGTTCACTCCCCTGTCATTCCCAAACAAGAACTAAAGGAAGAACATTTGGTGCATTTAAAATAAGCGACACTACCACCTAGGCTAGAAAGAAGTAGAAGGCAATATGCACTTCTCTAATTCAAATAGTGTTATCATAGGATGACTTCTAGAGAATCAGTGAAAAGATAAAGGAGGCCACCAAGGAAAGGTTGGATAATATGCAAAAAACAGTGGGAAATTTATGCGAAAGGTTGGTAGTGAAAGAAATTTCATCAAAACCCATGATTCATCCCACCATGAAAGCCTAACCCCAGCCCCTTGAATCCATGTAGGTTCCTCTTTCATAGGTGGAAAACAAACGGGTATTGCGACTATCCATCGGAGTTGTAGAAATTCTTGACGAAGGAGTATAACAGAGTGTAGCAACTCCTTGGTAGGTAAACTTAGCACTTCATAGCTGAATCTAGATAGTCTACATCAATTACAGTACAACATTGGGCAAGACTTGCAATACATGGCAACAACCACCACAGTAGAGTTGGATCAGACAAAGGTAGCATATAAATAGTTACAATAAGAGAAGAATCTAGAAACTAGGGAAGGTTTATGGGAAGATTATGGGTGATCTTAACAATGACACCACCTCAACAGGAATTCTGGTGGGAAAAATTAGCGAAGCTATCTATAGCCTCAAGGCACAAGTGGCAAAATTTACAGCACAGTAGAAGCCACCAACTCCACCAAAATAATTCTAACAGAAAGCCTTGATTCAACACACCAAATACCAATATGATCAGTTGGTTGAGTATGATTAGTGTTGTCAAACTATGGTTAAACAAGGGTCTCAAATATGGAGTGCTTTGTTGGATGCTCCCAACGATGTAGACTACACTGACAAGATACAAAAAGTTGAAGATAAAGTGAGGAAAATTAATCAAAGTATGGGTGGGATGAGTTTCATGGATAAGTGGAGTGCCACACAAGAAAGATACAAATTAATAGCTAGATTGAAAAACTTTGAGAAGATTGGAAGCTATGGGAAAACCTCCAGTTTTATGCACTAAAATTAGTAGACAAGTGTAGTGAATTTCTAATGACAATGAAGCTTGAAATAAATGAGGACGTTAGTGTGGTCACAAAGGATCTAACCAATGAAATATCACATAGCTTCATCAGCAAAGGGGAAGATATTGGGACCCAAGTAGAGGAACAAAAAAAGACCTTGTGGGTTTTGAAGCAGGTCACAATATTTAATTTTTCCTTTCAAGAGAAGGATTGAGTGGCTCAAGACAAACCACAATTTTGTGTTGGGGGGGTTGTTGGAGGCAAAAGAAAATTAAATATTTTTGTATCTAGTACAGGATACTATGCTAAGGAAAGTGGCGCGATAGAAAAGCATCAAGTCATAGTAGGGAGGCTAGCACGGGAAAGGGTGATGCAACACAAGAAGGAATTGTGTGGGGAACAGGTTGGAACCACAAGAGAGGTCCATATGAACCCTTTGATTATAGAGTTTGTTATGGAATATCTTAAAGTGATCATAGCAGGTGTATGAAACCTAAAATAGATAGATATACTATGGATGCTCTTAATCATCATATGTAATATAATTGAAGCAAAAATATGGTGGTAAAGAGTTATGGTGATCTAGTTTGTTGTAACTCTAGTTATTAATAACAAGAAGCAAGTTAAGGAAAGGTAAGTAAATATAATTTACGAGGGACATCCTTTAATGTAAAGGGAGGTTGTGATTCATAGGCTCTAAATGAATGCAAGGTAGTTGAGGCATCTAAAGGTTGTGGATATACGAAGGTATGGTAATAGTAATATGGGTTACATGTGGCTACTACGATAGAAATGAGTAATGGGAAGAAACCATGAAATGGGAAAGCTATGTTGTTGAGTTCTTATAATATGTGATATGTGTTGTGTATGCATATAGTTTGCTTAGCATGTGTGTGATTTTGCATCTTGACTGATAGTGATATTCTATGGTATATAGTGATTTTGTGTTTCTTATCAGATGGAGCACAAGGGAAATCAGAAACACATCATTAACACTAAAAGGGCTAAGCATAACAGATATAGACATTACAGGCATCTATCATGTTAGATTTTCAGCGGGTGCATACAACAATAATTCAATATTAGATTACCTTTGGAGTAAGGGTTCTTTGGATCCATCATTCTCTTCTTACGGAAATTGGAATGCATGTTGGTTAAAGAAGGAAAAGGACATGAGGTTTTTCATCCATGGCCTATGAGAAGGGAAACAAAACTCACTCCAGGTTGGATACAAAATCAAATGAGAAGGTAAGTTGTTGATTTTATAAGGTCATTCATGCCCTTGTAATTATGGGGTTTAGCAGTTTGATCAATTTCTCATATTGTAATTTTTTTTTGGGATTAAGTGTTATCACAAAAAAATGATCACCTATTCATTTCTAACAAGGTATATCAAGATACAACATGTAGGGTTAATTTTACCATAGTAAAATCACTTTCACAATAGGAAATAATTTAGTGAACCATTTTTATTAAATCCTTTCTGATTAAAATTAAAAATCCCCATGAGAATAATTAAATATATAACTATTATTTATTATTCCTTAATTTCATTTTTGGAATAATTATTAAATCACTATTTAATTATTATTTAATTTTCACACATTTCTTAATCCTCATGAAGTAATTAATAAATCATTTTTTTGGTTAATTATTTATAAATAAAGATATTTGACCATTTTGAATATCTTTTCCCTCTCCAAAAAATATAATAAATTATTCCTAAAGGTTAGATCTTGATTTTTGTCAATAAAATTTTATTATTCTACATTTATTAGATCAACCCAATATTTTGCTATAAATAAGAGGGATTTCCATTCATCCTTCACCGTGACCATTATCATCGTCACCATTATCATATGCTTGCATTTGAGCTCCCACTAGATTTCTACATATTTTTTGGGTTTTCACATATTGAGAGAGAGAAAATCAATCACTGAAGAGTCAAGGACATCAAAGGACCTATGCCACGGAGGGGGATTTACGACCATTTTGTAAATCTCCTTCACCAGGTGTTACCAATAAAATATTTATTCATTTAAATGTCTTTCCATAATTGGGTTAATACATCGGATTTCTTTTTCTTTTTATTGTACCAGCCAAGCAGGAGATGAAAAAATATGTGCTAGATCTGCCAACCGAGAGTCCCAGGAGAAAAAATAACTTTTCAGCCCCATATATACATTCCATAATTCCTTTTTTGGCTCAAAAACTGTGGTTTCCACCTATTTCAGGTCAGTACCTGCGTTTTGGATTTTTTCCAAGAATTTTTCAATTTTTTTCCAAATTTGCTTCGAGTCTTGTGTGTTCATTGGGAAGGGTTTCTTATCTCTGTTTGAGTCACCCTTAGGCCTAGATTCTCTTTATTTTCTCTTTGAGGTATGAAAAAATGCCACTATGGTTTGGATCACACCTCCATATTTTTATGAAGAGATTGGGTGGGTGAGGAGTCTAGGGTTTCAGCATTTTTAGCCACTGGTTTTCAGGGTCTGATTCACTTTATTAAAACCCTTTAGGATAGTTTTTTTTTCCATTTTAACTCCCTTATTAGTTTTTTCTTGCCTTCCACCTTAGGACCCCCTTGAGTGTCTTAAGTTTTTCTAGCTTCTTTCCTATACTTTGCAGTAGTTTTCACCTCTATTTTTTGTTGTTTGTTTGCACCATTTACAACATATTGATGCCTTTAGATCATAGTCCCTTTAGATCATAATCCCTTTGACATTCAATTTTGTAGGCCTTTTTTGTGTTTTTGAGTAGCTTGTTTACCTTTCCTTGTTTATTTGTTTGAGATACTTTTTGGGTGGGTTTTGTGTGCTTGGATTGGTTATTTATTTTAGTGTCATTTTAAAGAATTATTTGCAATTTTTCAGCACTTTATTTCCGAAGCACATGGCATCATAAAACATGCTCAATTAACTCATTCATTGAGCACACTTTTCACACACATTTTCACACCCTAAGAAAATGTGAGTTTGGTTAACACCGGGAAGCTAAGACTTGAAACACACCACATAATAATAATCTAACACACATAAACTAAGCCTCAGGGCCAAACAATTTATGTAGTTAGGTGTAGGATCGGTGGGATATGCTTCCAATAACACCCATCGATCATTTAAATTGAGAGATAGAATTTGACTTTGTAGAGAGCTTAAAATCCTTCACCATCCGATGGTCCAAAGTAGGAGTGCGTTGAAAACCCGATTCACAGGGGGTTAGGCTAGGTCATCATGGGAGAAATTTTCCTCGGCGCTATCCAACCCATGGTAGGGAATTCTATGTGGTGGTTGATCACTAAGAATCTCAAGACTCGACCACCCCCATGGGATGAAGGTAACCGTAATGACCAATCATAGGAAAACACCCTAAAGTACTAGTTGTGGGAAGGACTTGGTTCTCTACCCTACTTTTCTCTGGACAAATCTGCTTTCGAGGATTAGATTTCGTCAAGTAAGAATTTCTTTGGAAGGCCATCTGAAACAATAGATTTAGGATTTTTTGAGGATTTAGACCATCTATAGGCTAGAGGTAATTTTCTTTGATAGGACATGCATGCTTGTATTAGATTAACATATTAATATAGTTAGTTTACACTTGGCACCACTACACTAATTGTTTTCATTCATTTTGTTACTCTCTTTCTCTTATCATCCTTTAGTCCTTAGAGTCATCATTGTGCCCCATAGGTGTTTTTTGCAAAGATTTGAGGCATTCATCCTCAGCTTCTGTTAGGACATATTACTCCTCCTCATTGAGTTAGAGTTCATCCTCCTAGTCCTCCATCGAGTCCTCACTCTAACTTTGGTTCTATTAATTCTTCCAGTTCTTCCTTTGATTTTGCGTCTTCTCAACCTCGTACCACCACCATGTTAGGCACCAACATAGGTGTGGGAAACCAAGGTGGTAACACAGGTACAAACTCGAGTAACCTCGCAAGAGGAACCTATTTTGGTATGGTTACTCCTACTCCATTACTACCCTTCATGGTTAGTTTGAGTCTCCCTGATTTTAACCAGTTGATCAAACAACCTCTTCCCCATAACCCCAATTTTCCATGTATGCCTACCAAGATTCCTTCCGACATACCCAAGTTTGAGGGAAATCCTAGAGAAGATCCAAAAAATCAAGTTCTCTCAATCCATATGTGGTGTTCATCCAATTCTATCACTAGAGACTCCATTCGTCTTCTCTTATTCTATCACACTCTTTCTAGAGTTGTTGCTAACTAGTATCGTGATTAGCCCAAAGCCACTCATTCCACTTTCATGACTCTTGCCAAAGCATTTTTATCCTATTTCTAGTTACCTCTACATTATGACACTAGTATTGAACTCTTGAATTCTTTTCATAAAACTTTTATCAGTCATCTATCTAACCATGTTCAAGAATGGTGCACAAGGAGGAGCATTTGTAGGGACCCTAAATTCAAAGATCTTGTTTACATGGATTCATTCCTTAGATCATTGTTGGACCCCATAGGTAAATATGCCACATCCCACTTCCCTCGATATGAGGAAGATGTGCTCCAAGTAGCTTTGAAATATGACCTAATCTATCCTCATTTAGGTTATGTTTATACTGTTCTTCCTGGTCTACCTCGGCCTGGAACTACTAATGCACCGGGGGCATCGCATGTCATGGATGGTATCATTGGATCCATTTCACACCCTCAACCTAAACCATATACTCCATGTCCTCTGAGTTATGGTCAATCCCAAGGGGGGCCAGTTCCTCTTACACATATCCCCCTCCCAATCCTTCACATGGAAACTCTTATCCAGGTCACAACACGCAATATACATATCCCCATCCGCATCAACATATGTCAGGGACAGATTTTTCTCCACATGGTTATCAAAATTCCCCCCCTCCTCCTTATTATCCATATGCACCACCTAGCTCTCCATCCTCTTGTACACCAATGCCCCAGCCCCCCATGCCTTCTCCACCTTTTCCACAACATCAACCTCCTCCACAAGGTCAAGTGTATGCTCAGAAAGTGCAACCAATACCCCAAACCCCAATAAAAGGAATAAGGAGAAAGGTAACCAGAACCAGCAATATCAAGGTAATCAGGATAACCAAATTCCACTGCCCAATGCATCTTAGGGAAACTAGCCTAATCCTGCATCTTAACAATAGGGTAGACAGCACGAGCAAAAAAAGGTTCTTCGTACAAACAAACATTGTGCTTGTTGCAATGTATTGCCCATTATACTCATGAGTGTACCCTCTTACCTCAGATGTTTACAGTATGGGAAGCTTAAGCATCTACCTCTAGAGGACATCAACCCATGGCTCCACCACCTCCTCCTCTTGCTTCATCTCAACTGGTTGTGCTTACTAATCCTTTTCCTAACCAAGGATATCTCCCTTCTCAACCTACACAGGGTCTTGAAACTCCCTAACCTTCAAAATCTGGTCACACTTATTATCATATCCTTATGATGAATTCCGAAGGAGTCAACCTTCAGACTCGATCGCGCCAATATGGAAAGCAACCTACTAAGTCAGCGACTGAGTCCCAACCTCAAGTTTCCACCAATCCTTTTTCATCATCAAATGGTACCTTACATATCCCTTAACCTAATATGTAGGTTATACCCATGATCCCCCAAAGGTCCATTACATCGAAACCCTGCTTCTGCTAAAGCCACCCATACCTATAGCATAGTAGATGACTTGGTGTAATCTCTTGCTTCCATGTAAATTTTATAAGTGCTCCAAATGTTCCCATCCCAACAGAAAGCTCTACTATATGCTTTGGGTGTTGTGGATCCTTCTGAAGATAGTATGATTGTCTTTAACATTGAAAAATTGGAACATCCACCTCTGCCTTCATTTGTTCCATGTCAAATACCAATCTCCATAAGAAAATCCATTGGTCAGTGGTGTATAATAGACAAAGGCACCCCCACGTGTGTGATGGCTACTAGTGTTTGGAAGCAACTTGGTTCACCTGACCTATCCCCATCCACCATCACTCTCTGTGTTTGGGACAGTCATCATTCACAACCCCTTAGCTTATATTGCAAGTGTCCTATAATTGTTTCTGAAAATATTGTCACTATTGAAATTGAGTTCATTAATTCCCCTTTAGATTACAACATCATTTTGGGTCGTAGTTACACCTATGCCATGCCAGTTGTCACATCTGCAGTTTTTCTAAATATGTGCTTTGCTCATAATGTAAATATCGACACTATCGATCAACTGACGTACTATGATCCTAATTCTTAAACTTCACCTCAGTCCACAATCTCATCGATGACTAGACATAAGGCTTTCTCATCCCTCACCAATGTCTCGCCTGGAGTCTACAAAGATTCCATCCTTCTTGGTGCTTATTATGTTCCACTGCATACCCCTTCTAAGCCTAGATCTTCTAGTGTTTACATGCTACAAGTGTCACGGGCTTCTCATAAGCGGTCTGGCACAACTGTCCAATAGCCAACCTATTATTCCTAACTCAACCCAACCTTCAGGTATAATTCCTTAAGGACCGTTCCTTTTGTTGGTGTCTCTCCTAGTCCTTTCCAACTCCGAACCATTCCTCCAAGTATTAACCATCCAGGAGTTGTTCCTCTAGGTCATTACCCTTCTGGTCCAGATACTTTTTTTTATTCCTTCCACCTGTAATTTCTTCTATCCTTGTCATGGCTACGTTGATTTTACCTAATATCACCTTGGGGATCCAATTCTGGTACATTGATCCCCTAGAAAACACTCCTTATGATCAACTCAAACCTTACACCACTTAGACCCTAGCTCAATCGGTTTTTCCTATCTCTTCCTTTACTTCAATTCCACAACAACCTCAATAGGAACCTACTCCTACTGCAAAATCATCTGGTGAGGAGAGAAAAGCCCAGAAAAAGGGACCAAAAGAAAAGGCACCGCAAACAACTCCAAATCCTACTCCTCCATATGCTTTGTGTGATGTTTTTGGGCACACCACCAATAATTTTCCTAAGCTCCCTCATGTGACATGTCAATAATATGGCCTCCGATACCTTTCCTGACTCCAACATTATGGAGGTCCATGTTACCTTACCCGAGTAAGCCAAGAAAAATAGATCCTTACGCATGAATCACCTTTGTTCTTTGTGTGATAATTATGCCCATTATTCTCATCACTATCCCCGTCTTGAATATTCTCACGATACCCTTCAGGTTCTTCATGAATTAGAGGCCGCTCGTAGTGAATCCACCTCCTTTATACCTTTGGGTTTTGGTCCCACTAATGTGCCAGAGTGGGAGATCTTTCAACCACCCATTGTGTTCCCTCCCCCCGATGTCAAGATGGCAGATAATACCACCACTATTCTCTACTTGTCATCATCCATGGGATTAATGTATTGGAACTCTCTTGTAGTTTCCTATTTTGATTCCATCGAACATTCCTCTTCGAGCACTTCAATCTCAACATCGGTAGATGTTTCATCTACTAGTCATTTTTCTCCCCTTGTTGATGATGTGCTTGTGAACCTTGTCTCTCATGATGATGCTTCAGGTAGCTCCTCCACATCATGTGGTCTCTCTTCCTCATGTCTTCCCATCTTCCATTTTGATAAATACATCATGGAAGCCATGACCACCCCTGATTACCCTTGGGATTATATGCACCATCGTGTGTATTTCCTTCTATAACAAACCCATGATCAATATGTTGTGGAGTCTAAAGACTTCATCGATGGTGAGGTTGATTGGTTTAATAACCCCTTACTTCAAACCCATGAATTCGATCCACATGCACCTTGTAGCCATTACATTGACACCCAATATTTGAGTAAGGGGGCATCCACTTTTGAGAGTTCAGGAGAAGCAATTCTCCCCAACCATCATAGTGCATCTGGTAGTGTCGACTCTAGTACCATTATTCTCCACAATTTAGAAGAACCTGTAGAGTCTCATATCACTTCATTTCACTCTAAGGATGATCTACTTAATCACTCTTCCATCTTACCTCAACAACCCAGTCTGTTATACATTGTTGTTGCTCAACCATTGTGTTGTCTAGGTGAGCATCAGTTCATCATATCTCAAGCCACTCTTTGGGATGGTGATACCATGTATGCGAACCCAGAAATTCAATCCATTTGATTCATATATGAAATTCTAAGTGAGATTGGAAATCCACCATTTCCTTTCTCATACTGCACCCATCATATTTTTTCCCATATGAAGCCAACCATAAACAACTAGTGGTGAACCACATCATCAAAATGTGTTTAGAGTCCACTATTCTAAATAAATCAGACATTCCCATAGCATGATACATACAAAAATGGGGGGCACATAAGCCCCTCCATTTCCTCATCATCCTCTAGAGAATCTCGTTCTATTAGGATTGAATGCTTCAATCCATTATTTGAGCACTTGGAACACAATCGTGCTCCAAAAACACGTCCAGCTAGGGGCATCATTCCCACCTTTTCATACCTGATCAATCTCCTCCATAATCATATACTGGGGGTAGTATATCATGATTTGGGTCATGATGGCCTCCCCTAGCCACCTTCTTGCTTGATTAACATAAGTCTCAGCCTAGACCTCAACGATCTAGGTATGGTCGATTGTCCTCCCATTATTTGGACAGTTTTTCCTACCGATCTCTCCGGAGAGCCATATACACATCAAATATCATAGATGCTTCATAAGATACATTGAAACATTCTAATATATGTGATTCCACACTTTCCACCCGGTCCCCATATTTGACTTAGTGGGCGGGGATGAATCTAGACCTTCCCTAGTAGTTAATTTTTGTATTCCTTTTTTCTTCACCAAGAACCATCCTTCCAATAAGTGTTAAGGCCATTTTCAAACAAGTAAGGCCACCTACCTTAAAGTCACAGATCCTGATTCTGACTGTCGGTTTATCCGCTACTATCTCCACAAGATTTAGGGCCTTTTCCTCCTCTCCAAAAACTCCCTATGCAAATGAATTGAATTTGCGAGCAAGAAGCCCTTTTATAGGAAAAAACCTATTTTTTACATCACCCATTGTGATTAAACCGTAGCTCATTTGGATGAACTGGCAGCACCATTGGCAAGCTCTCACTGAGTTATATAATGGGTCTCCCATTTTTTTTAGTAATTTGAAACCTCACCTAGAAGCCATTTTTCCATGACGTTTCACTTTGTCATTGATTAAAACGGAATTTCTTCATATGAGCCGCAGGTACTTTGGTACCACTTTGCCTTAGCACTTGTTGACTCATTTTTTTATTTTCGTCATGAGTAACCAGTATTTACTCATGTTTTTTATGGTCCCCCTTGGGCCTTTCCCATGTGGTAGCATCATCGATTCACCCTTTTTCAGAGCATCCGATATGAGTCACCCTTGCATCCATGTAGTTTGTTTTGAGTCCCAGTTATAGTGTCCCATCCATTTTTGCATCATATTCATCCCATTTTTTCTCATTTTGGCCTCCATATATATTGTTATGTCTTTGAAAAACCTCCATCTAAGTAATTTACCATCCCCTCTGAATCAATTCAGTCACTTCCAATTCAACCATGCATATTATGCTCTGATGAGGGAAGTTTTCATTCCTCCACACCTATTATTTCCTTCCATCATCATCCCTGGTATCAGTCCACCAATCACTTCACTATGATGTTGTGTGCCTTTTTTGAGCATTCCTCATTGCCTCAACTCTAGCAGGCCCTCTTCTATCAACTTTGGCACATTCATTCTAGAAGTGCGGTCTAGAGGGAAATTTACCTGGTTATATCTTTCATCATTGTTCAGTGCCTCAGATCAAGCAAAGGGACTCATCATTTCCCTTTGACTTGGTTGTTTCTAACGTGCTCGACTCTAACTCATTATCATATGATAGAGAATCATACACTTGATGGTCCAATGATCCAATAGATTATAGTAGTGATTCCCAAGTGTGTGTGATATATTCCAAACCTCGTGAGGGGGTGGCCCTTTAGGTATCCCCCCAAATGCCCAGATGTCCGCAGATCATGATGCAGGCTTAGACGCAGTTCTGTAGATTTGATGGGTTTGGTTTTAGCCACATATAGTTCTCATAGCATGCATGTCTCCTAGAGATGATCCATTCATATCTTCTGAGCCCTTTCTTGTTCAGCAAGGCTTCTTTAGTTGTGATTCCCCCTCACCATATCATATTGAGGGGCATTATGCCTCATGTGCTTAGATGTTATTGTATTCAGTCTTGGCCTATGTCTTTCCAGACACATTATGTAAATGGGATCCATTGTATTATTTTATGGCCCATTGATGCCAGCATATCATGTAGCATGTATCATGTACTTTGTAGCCCAGTCCCACATTGTTGGGCTCACCATTATTCTTTATACTGATTTATCTTAGCAGGCATGGGTCTACCTCCCCTACCTCATTTAAGATCATGTACCCCAAAATAAAAGGAGACTTATGTCAATTTAGTAGGCCCTTTCCCCCTCCATTTTTGTCCTTCCTTGCATTACTTCAACTCTCTCTCTCTCTCTCTCTCTCTCTCTCTCTCTCTCTCTCTCTTACCCCCCTTCGGTGTCTCGTGGAAGTATAACCTACAACTTATTTTGGTCATACAATTTTCTCATAACACTCATACGTCGAGGGGAATATGTTATCACCAAAATTGATCATCAGGCCATTTCTAACTAGGTAAATCAAAATACACCATGTAGGATTAATTTTACCATAGTAAAATCACTTTCACTATAGGAAATAATTTAGTAAACCATTTTTATTAAATTATTTCTTATTAAAATTTAAAAACCCCATGAGAATAATTAAATAAATCATTATTTATTTAATTTTCTCCATGAATAATTATTAAATCATTATTTGATAGTTATTCCTTGTCACATTTGACTAAATGACTTAGGAATAATTAAATAAATATTTATTTATTTATTATTCTTTAATTCCATTTTTGGAATATGTTATCACTCCAATAATCCCTAGAGTTTTTATGCTTTTTTTTAAACAAATATTATAGGTAGCTATCAGCCTATTTTTGAGATCAGGATCTAGCCTTCCTAATGCTCAGAGACGGCTCTCTCTTTATGATTTAACTTTGTTGTTTTTAGTTGATTTTAGGCTAGTTATGTAAGATTGATTTATTTTTATTTTGGTTTGGTTTGGTGGTGGAATTACTGATTTAGATGGATAGATGTAGGTCTGTTTTCCATTGGGCTATGGAGTCAATGTATCAAGCAACAAGGCAGAATCAAGCTCTAAAGGAAGTGTTCACAGGGCAGAATCAGATCTTTTAGGCTGGATGGTGAAGTGGTTTTAAATCAGGATTAAGGAGCAATTAAGGATTCTCAGATACGTATATCAGAAGAAAACATCAAAATGAATAACAGTTCATAATAGAGTGTACTTAAACAATTTCTACAATAATATTCCACAACAGAGTGTACTTAAAGAATTTCTGAAATAATATTCTTGTTATAACATTTAAATTGGAAAATATACAAGTTTATGGAAAACTTAAAGAAAACATGAACAATAGAAAGATACTTCACTGAAGTGGCTCAACACATGAATCCTATAATGCAATTCCTTTATTACTCAGTCCTGCTGTTGACTTGAAAATGGTACAATAAACCCTCTGGTTCTTACGTCAATTACAACTATAGAAATGTTCAGAAATCCACACTCAATACTTCGAATTATGAAGTATTTATACAAAACTATTAAAAAATATCCTAAAACTGATTTAGGAATTATTCAAGCAAAAATAAATATCTTTGTGCAAGAAGATAGAGACACCTAGAAGACTAAATGTTAGTTGTCCCCCTTTTATTTGGATTTGTTGTTTTCTCTTTGATATTTTTCTTCTTTCTCTCTTTGACTGTTGCTTTACGCTGGCTGTCTTTTAGGTTGCTTGTCTTTTACTCTGACTTGTCATCTGATACTCTTTAAACTCTTTAACTTAACTGATATGTTACTCTTTAACATGAATGCTCTATTTTTACTTTGACTGCTCTGTTTTACCTGTTTTACTTTTCATTTTCAAAGTAAATCACATAAATTTTCCCAACACTCTACATCTAGTAATTTAATTTTTACCATTCTTCAGAAAATTTCATCAGCTTCCATGTACTTTTCAAAAGTAGGCTTGTTAATAAAGAGATTATTTACCTCATGTTGTAGGTAAAAGAGATTTTCAAAACCCTGATAGAGTACCTTTCCTGTAGGCACTCCTTTCATGGAGGAATTGTTGGAATTTTCTTTGGCCACTTCTCTGATCTTCTTATCATAATATTCATATTTCATCAATATGTCATTAATCACTAATGGATTTGGTTGACCTTTCTGCCTCAAAATATCAAATTTGACCATGAATCTAGTTATTTCAAGCTCCATGTTTTGACACTTATCTTCAAGTTGTGTCATTAAGTTTCTTTTGGAAATTACCTTTCTTACCGCAAGGATTATTTTAGTTCCATCGCTTATGTCAATTTCCTCTAATTCCTGCTTGTTCTTACAATTGAGAAACTTAATGATCTCAGTGGCCTCTTCTAGCTTTTTACCAAGTTCCTCTTTGACTTTCTGAATGGCTTCACTTGCTGCCTTGATCAAATCCTTATGCTCAAAGATAACTTGGATAGATGGAAACACATCATTAATGTAGTTAATGATATTGGCCCACTGTTACACCATTTTTTGGTCATCTAACCTATTACTATTAGATGGACCTAAGTACACCATGTAAGACCAATTTTACCCTAAGTAAAATTGCTTTCACTATGAAAAATAACTTAGAAACCACCTTTATTAAGTTGTTTATGGTCGAAACAGGAAACCCCATGAGGAAATATTAAATAAATCCACATTTGTTTGATTTTCCTCAAGGAATAATTATTTAAACAGTAGTTTAATTAATATTCCTGGTCATATTTAACCCAAAACAGGAAAATTAATTAGATAAATTATTATTTATCTTATTATTTTCTAGGAATAATTATTTAAACCTTATTTAAATAATATTCCTGGTTAAATTTGACTAAATCACTCATAAATAGTTAAATAAATCATTATTTATTTAATTATTACTCAACCACATCCTTAAAATGATAAATAAATCATTTATTTATTATTTACAAATAAAGGGATTTTACCCAAGTCAAATTCCTTTTCCCTCCAACAAAAATAATAAAATATTCCATAAAAGTTGGATCTTGATTTGGTTAATAATATTTTAATTATGCACCAATATCTAGACTAACTCAATATTTTGTTATAAATAGAAGGGTTTTCCATTCACTCACTACCTTTTGTTGCCTAAAGATCACTCTGGATCTATACTTTTGGTCTGACTTTGATCCACCATCATTGTCATATTTTGCTACCATTTTTCTTGTGAGCTCCCTTTGAGTTCCATTTTTTGTTTGGGTTTTCTACACCATCAAGAGAGAGGGATTTTAGATCTGAAGTGCTGAGGAATTACAAGAACCCATCCCATTGAGGGGGACTGGTAACATCTTTCTATGTTCCCTTCCTAGGTGTCAAAAAATACAAAAAAATCTTTAAAACAATATTGTCTTATCTATTGGATGCATGGAGCAACTCTTGCTTTCATTTACTGCTTAATGTCTTTTAATGCATAGATCTAGATTTTGTAGCATTTATTTTGGTCAACTAATTGTAGATCTAAAGGTATTGGCAGCCATCTTTGCTGTTAGGGTTGTTTGTTATGCACGGCTAAAGTGAGTCTTTTTCGTATGCTTGCGATTAAGATTCATACTAACAACTAGCGACTCCACAAGGGTTTACAATTACAACCTCTGTCATTTTTCAGATCCATGCATATCCAGTTGCTTCAAACCCTAGGATTTCTCTTTAGCTTCTTGTTTTACTTTTCTTGATGTTGTTTTTAACCTATAAAACCCTAAAACATTAAAAATTCTAACTTCCGTATGTTTTCGGACCTATTGCGCAGGTGATAGGCATCAACAGCAACTGAGACGAAATTTTTTTCTAAAACCTACTCCCGAGAGTGCCAGCAGTGTAGGTCACACTTTTTGGGCCAAAACCTGAACCTCCAGGGCGCAGAAAACAGGCCAAAACCTGCGACCTCTGCAGAAAACAGGTCAGAAACTCCGACCTGGACTTTTTGTGGGAATTTTTCTGAGATTTTTATGGGTTTGTCTGGGCCTCTGTTCAGGGTTGTCTGAACTCCATCTCCGCCCATTTTGGACCTGTACTTGTTATTTTTTTCTCATCAAAGTGGGAACCTAACCTCCTAGGGCTTCAATACCCTCCACCTTTTGTGGAAGAGTTTTAGCTGCTGCAAGTTGTTTGAAATTTCAGTGTGTTCAGCCATTTTTCAGATCTGATCCCTCACTTTCATATCCACTTTAGATTGGTTATTTATCCATCAAAAACACCTCCTTTGAGTTTTGTTTTGGTTTTCCTCTAGGGTCCCCTTCGCTTCCCTCCAGGTTAAATCCTTTCGCCACCTCATTTACAGCAATTTTTCCTTTGATTTTTTGTTGTTTTTCTGCACCTATTTCCAGCAGATCTGACCTCTAGATCATTGCCCCTCCTAAATTTAGATATATTGGCTATTTTAATGTGTTTTGACTAGATTTTTTCCCACCTACAGACTAATTGTTGAGAGGTCTGCCTCCTTGGGTTTACATTAATGCATAATTAGTTGTTTATTTTATGTTATTTCAGTTTCATATACTATTATCTGCAGGTTTATTTACAGTTATACAACACATTTTTTCTTTTTCTCTACAAACGTCCGGGTTTTAAAAATTAAAATTTACACACTTAACACACACACCCTAAGTGAAGAAGAGCTTGGTTAACACCACCAAGCAAAGACTTTAAACATTGAAATCAATTGATCAAGCACCTCTCTGCCCTTGTTTCGACATTGTAATCAGTTGATCCTGCACCTCTTCACCCTTATTGGTTTCTCTTCCCTTTGAGCTGTGTTTGTGCCTTCACCATTGTGCCACCAAGGCATTTATCCCGGAGACTTATTGGCCTTCATCCTCAGTTTCTGGTAGGAAGACTTACTCCTCTGTGTAGGATTCAAGTTAGTCCTCCACCGAGTCCACACTCTGACTCATCTTCTAGTTCATTGGGTTCCCTTTCTAGTTCTGCCCCCGGTTCTCCCCCTGTCACCTTCACCATGTCTGGTTCAGGACCTAACACTAGTGGTAGCCCCAGCCCTAATGTTGGGAATACTACTAGTGGGACTACAACATGAACTACTCCGGCTACTCCCTTGCTCCCCTATATGGCAGGCCTCAGTCTTCCTGATTTTAACCAGTTGATCAATGACCCTATACGCCATGATGCTGGTTGGCCTGCTATGCCAACTAAGCTCCCTTCCGACATCCCCAAGTTTGAAGGTCTTGCTAGATAAGATCCTACAAATCATGTTCGATCTTTCCACATGTGGTGTTCGTCTAACTCCATTACCAATGACTCTATCCATCTTCGATTGTTCCAATGTACGCTTACTAGCGAAGCTTCTCAGTGGTATGTTGATCAAGCCTCATCCTCTCATACCACCTTTGTGACTCTTGCCCGGGCTTTTCTGTCTTATTTACAGCTTCCCCTTTGTTACGACACTGGTACTGAAATTTTGACGTCTTTCCATCAATCGTCTACAACCCGCCTATCCAATCATGTCCAGGAATGGCAGAGAAGAAAGAGCCTATGTCGAGCCCCTACCTTCGAAGACTGTGTCTACATGGATTGGTTCCTTAGATCCTTTTGCCTACTAACGACAAATATGTCATATCGCACTTTCCTCAAACCAAAGAAGCTTCTCTCCAAATTGCCTTAAATATTACCTGATCTATGCTCAGTCGGGTTATGTTTATACCATTCTACCTAATCTTCCTAGACCCAGTGGTGCCAACGCACCGGGGACATCTCATGCCACTGACGGTATCGTTGGAGCTCTTTCTCAACCATATACTCAACCTCCCATGGGCTATGGTTTCCATCGGGGAGGGGCCAACACCCCCAACACTTTCCCCCTCCCAGTAGCATGTATCCAGGATACGACATGCCTCCTCCTTTTTCCCAACCTGTTTACCACAATGTTACTCAACCTCCTTATTATCTGTATCCATAGCCTGGTGCTCCAGCTCCTTAAGCATTAGCACCTTCGCCTCCCCTGCCTTCTCAACCCCCGCAACAATAGCCACCGCCCCCTGAGGGGTAGGTGCATGCACAGCACGGCGTGACTAATCCTCCTACTTCCAAAAAGAAGAGGAAAGGCACTCAAAATCAATCTTCCCCCAATAATCCTGGACCTAATCCTCAAAATAATGCACCTAACACTGCTAACCAGCAACAGGGCACTCAGCCCAAGCAAGACAGGCATGTTCGCACGAATAAGCCTTGTTCATGTTATGGTGTTTATGGTCATTACATGCACAATTGTCCTCTTTTACCATAGATGCGGCAAATGTGGGAGACTCATGCAGCATCGCGAGGACAGCAAGCCTCCCCTTCCATCCCTACCATTGCTGCGCCTAGTCAGCCGGCTATGTTTACTAATCCTTTCCCTTAGAAAGGATTTGTGGCTACAAAACCACCTAAAGGTCAGGCGGCCACTCAACCTCCTCTATCTAGTACCTCTGATTACCAGATTCTCATGATTAACTCTGACAAACCTATTACCATAGACCTCAAACTTCAGACTTGGTCCCGTCAATACAACAAACCTCCTGCTACGTCTGTCCCCGAGCCCCCTTCTTCAGGTTCTACAGAGCCTCTTTCGACACCTAATGGTCCTTTACAGATCCCTCAGCCTAAGGTGGAGGTTCATACCAATATCCCTAAGGGACCATTATGCCGAAATTCTACTTCTAGTAAAGTTGCCCATTCGTATAGTATAGAAGATGATTTGGCACAATCTCATGCTGCCATCTCAATGCTGTAACTCCTCCAATCATTCCCTTCACAAAAAAAATCTCTATTATCTGCCATGGGAATTGTAGATCATTCAGATGATCGCTTGATCATCTTTGATGTTGACCGGTTAGAACATCCTCCTCTTCTTGCTTTCGTTGCCTTCCAAATCCCAGTCAAGATTCGGAACGCCAATGTTTCCCGTTGTATCATTGATGAGGGGGCATCCACCTATGTGATGTCCACTTCAGTTTCGAAGCAACTTGGATCGCCTGAGTTGGCCCCTTCCATGATCACTCTCTGAGCGTGGGATGGCCACGCCTCCCAGCCCATTGGCCTGTTCCGCAATTATCCTATTACTCTTGCGGGCAAGACTATTTGCGTTGACATAGAATTCATTGATGCCCCCTTAGATTACAACATTCTATTGGGTCGTAGCTACACCTATGCGATGTTTGTTGTACCATATATGATTCACCACAAGGTGTCCTTTCCTAATAATGGAAATATAGTCACCATCGACCAGTTGACATATTATGACCCGAAGTCTCAGACCTCCCCTGAGTCCATCATATCTTTGGTGGCCAATAAGCAAACTATCGACCCCTTGACTAGTGTCTCACCCGGAGTCTACAAGGACTCCTCTTTGATTAGTACATTCCCTAGTCTTCCTCCTCCTGTCTTTGATCCCAGCTCATCGAATGTTTGCATGATGCAATCGTCTTGGGCTTCCCTCAAGCAGCCTGCTTTGGCTAGTCAGCAGCCTCGCCCTCCGCAGCCTACTCCTAGCCCTTTGATTAAGCCTTCTAGACCCCCTCCTCCTGACCTTTCACCTACCACTGGTGTCCATGAGCCTCTCTACCCTCCTAGAACAATTCCTCTAGGCCTTAACCATCTCAAAGCCATCTCACCTATCCATTACCCCTCCGGTCAGATACCGTTCCTAGCTCCCCCTCCTGGAGTGTTCTCGGTACTTGTCATGGCTACCCTATCTCTTCCTAACCCGACCCTGGGGATTCCTGTCTGGTACCTCAATCCCCCAGCTGCTACCCCACCTGTTCAACCCAAACCTTATCTTGCTTTGACCTCATTTCAACCAGTTTCCATGGCTTCTCCTGCTGCTACAGTGCCTTAGCCAACTCAACAAGAACCTTCTCTTGTTGGGCAAGCTTCGGGTAAAAAGGGCAAAGCTCACAAGAGGGCATCAAAAGACAAGGTTGCCCCAACTAAACCTGCTCCTCCTCCACCTCCAAAGCCTTGTGCTTTGTGTGATGTCATCATTCATGCCACCCATACCTGTCCTGAGTTGCCCCGTATCAAGCCCATGGTTAATGTTGTGTTCCCTGAGTCTACGGTCCCTGAAGCCTTTGTTTCTTCCTCGAATGCAGCCAAGAACCATAATACTATTCACACCAACCAATCTTGTGCTTTGTGTGATCTCCATGGCCATTATTCTCACCATTTTCCCCGCCTTACGCATTACTATGCCTCTTTAGAGGTAGTTTGAGAGTACGAGTTTGAACAGAACCAATCCGCCTCTCCCATCCTTGCGCATTATGTTGTAGGCCAGCTTGAGGATTTACCTACTACCATTGACATTCCCCCTCCTGATGTCGAGATGACAGAGCTTGCAGCCACCATCCTCTACCTATCATCATCCATGAGACCCTCCGTGGAAACTCCCTCTGAGACTTCCCCTTCTATTTCGCTCGACCTTCCTTCAGCGATCACCCTGGGCTCAACATCGGTGGATCCCTTATCTGCATGTTCTTCCTTCATCCCCTATGATGATGCACATGTGAAACTTTCTTCTCATGAAAATGAGTCAGGTAGCTACGCCGCATCATGCGGTCTCCCTTCCTCCAGTCACTCCATCTTCTGTTGTGATGATGACATCATGGAAGCCTTGTCCACCCCTAACTTCATCTTTCCTGCCCATAAGCGGGATGGCACCATCCGTGTCTATGGTGACTTTCACGGCCTGAGCACAAGCTACACCTCTGGTAGCTCCCACACACCACCTAACCGTCGACGTGTGAGTAGTAGACCTCTTACCCAGATCACTCCCTCTCGTGGTGTTTGTTCAATTTCTACTTTCCGCTCAGTTTTCTAGCATTGTTCATCATCCTCCCATTTATTGTCTTATGGAACCTTTCAGATAAACCTCCTGTCCACACCTTATATAGGTTATGCCGATGGTGCAAGTTGTTACTCCTAGAATCTAGCCTCGGCAGGTCGGGCCATTTTCACCCCCTTTCATTCGCTTGTTCTCTCGAACGGTGTATGCATTGCTACTGCCACCAATAATCAAGTCGAATATGATGCAGTGTGAGGTTTATTAGCCGATGACCTTTCCCATCGCATCCTCCACCTTCATGTTTATTTATATTCCATGCTTCTTGTCATGCAATTTAATGATGTATATCGTGTGCATAATCCTATCCTTTTTAGAAGATATTTACGAGTGAAGCTTTTGATGCGTGAATTTGAGATCATTACATTCAATCATGTACCTAGAGCACAAAATCACTATGTAGATAGCATTGCAAACAATATTCTAGATTGGAATTTAGCACATGCATTTAACACAATACAATAATATAAAACCATCAAAACGATACATATCCATAATATTTGTCGTATAACATGTTTTAGAGTCCATCAACTCTAATACATATGACATGCCCATAGCATGTTACAAAAACTCAAAACTAGGGGCACCACCTGCCCCTACACCTAATCACTATCTAGAGGATCTCGAACCAATGGCTGTGCTCCTGCAGCATATAGATCGCACATCCCCTGTCCGGCCATCGCCATGCGCCGCATGACCCCTCGCCACTCTAAGGGTATACTAATACATGGCTCTATGTACTGGTCATCCAATTCTTGCCAACCACGCTCTGAAACACCGGTCAGAAGCCTATCACATCTACGACGGATGTCCTCCAGGAGGGTTGTTGCATCCTCATTTTGCGGCGCTCTCGATCCACTAGGTATGGCAGTTCCTGATACTGCAGGCCGTACCATATACCTAGCTGGTTTTACTAGTGTTGTATCTGCATACCAAAAGTGGAAGAATTAGTACCATATACAATATTCTTAAACTTTACAATGCACATAAAAGATTAGCAATTCGTCACTTACCATCGGGCCCCCATACTCAACCAAGCGGAAATGGCAAATCCGCGTCCCCACGATAACTCATGCCACTATAGGGATAGTCATATATGCACAATGGCATCTGATCCCAATGAGAAAAGAACTCGGGTCGGAACACCCGTCCTACCGCCCCACCTCCTCCTCTGCATAGTAGTTGCCCCCACCGGCACATCTTGGGCTCCCTAGGGCCCCCATCCTAGAGCTGTATGCGAGGTCGAAGTGTTGAGATCTTCTCGAAGAAGACCGAGCACAAAATTGTACCATAGCACAGTGATGGTTCACTTGTCGCTTGCATAGCAACAACTGTCGTTTCAAAAATGACAACATCATCTAGGCCCACCCATAGTAGGTACCACTCAACACACCCTCCACAAGCATCATCTGCCCTCCAGTGATGTGGTGGAGTGCTTGGTTTCCCAAGATCCGCAACACCGCTGCGGCCACAACATGGGTCTCTAACCTCTCTAGATCCTCGATGGGTATCTGTGTCCCCTTGATATGGAGACCTGGTCGAAAATGGCGCTCTACAAACTCCATGATGTTCTTCCCTCGCGGTAACTCTAGCTCAGTATTCCCGACCATCCCAAGTGGTGGGAGACCAATCAGAAAATATATATCCTAGACCGTCAACTCGATCCGGTGCCCCTGTAATATAAATATCTCATCGTCCGGATCCCAATAACTGACAATCCAGGCCAACAAGGGCTCTCCAGCTCTCATAAGAGGGTTATCCACAAACTTCAGAACCCCAAACCTGGCCAATGCACTGTGGACACCCTGATCCTCTCGGATCTCCAACCGTAATGTGCCTAGGTCTCTCTCCAATTGATCCATAATTATGTCATATCTGCACAAAACCATCATATTTGTCGATGTATAGATAGGAAAGACTGTATCCAAACATAAAAACCCAACTCTCAGCCAAAAAACAGCACAGAAAAACCCCTCTCTGTCAGGTTGCACTTTTCAGGACCAATCCTAGGACAGTTCGCAATTTTCTGCCTAAAACTTGCTACTCAGGTCCCAGTTTTTTCCCCAAAAGATGCGACCCAGCTGTGAAGAGGGGCAGGGGTCTGTTCCTGAGCTTTGGGAACCTAAACTGAACTTTTAATCCACTGAAATGAAAGAATAGGGTTAGGCCTCTTACTTGCAACTGACAGATCCCGATTCCAATGGTCGGTTTGTTCGCTATGATCGCCACAAGATTTAGGGCCTTCTCTCCTCTCTACATTCACCACAACTCCACTTGCAAATGAGTGAGTTTGGAGGGAAAATGCCTTATTAAAAGAGAAACCCCTAATTTTTCTTTGGCCTTCTGCGGCCAAACCATAGCTCAGTTTGACAAATCGTCTGTACTCATGGAAAGCTCTCACTGAGCCCTCAAATGGGTATCTGTTAGTTTTTTGTGATTTGATACTTCACTAAGACACATTTTTCCCAAGAAGGGTCACTTCACCATTCCTCAAAATTGAATTTCTTCACTTGCAACACTTGTACTTGGGGCACCACTTTTCCTCCATACTTGTCCATGCTCGTGTTGTTTTTCATCGTGAGTAACCATCTTGTACTCATGTTTTTATGGTCCCCATTGGACCTTTTCTATGTGGCAGCATCATCGAGTCGCCCTTGTTTATAACATCCAAGTTGAGTCATCATCGCATCCATGGAGTCTATCCCGAGTCCCTTTTGTATCCCGCTACAGTCCTCCATCCTTCATTGCTTGATTCCTCTCTCATGTCGCACATCATGGCCTTCAGTCCTATTGTCCCATGTCCCCTTTTGATATTGTTTTAGTTGCTTCCAAGTCATCCATGCCCTTTATGCTCTAACAAGGGAAGTCGTCCATCCACTACTCAGTACCCCCCAATTCATCATTATCCCTGGTTTCATTCTGTCAGTCGCTCTACTATTTTCTCTCGTGCCTTAGTTGAGGATACCTCATTGCCTCACCTATGGCGGACCTCCTTCTGTCAACATCAGATCATTCATTCTAGAAGACAAGTCTAGAGGGCAGTGTACCTTGGTTCCAGCTTCCACTCTTGTTCGGTGCCTCGGATCAGGCAAAGGGACTCCTTATTGCCCTTTGACTTGCTTGTTTCTCAGCTCCAGCTCTTTATAGCATGATCGAGATCTGTATACTTGATGGTTCAATGATGCAAAAGATGATACCGATAATTCCCAGGTGTGTGTGAGATGTTTTCAAACCTCATGAGGGGGTGGCCCTTCAGGTAGCCCCCCACATGCCCGGATGACCTCTTCTGTACAGCCTTCGATGTAGCTCCATATATTTTATGATGTCGGCCTCAACTGCTTGTAGCGCCTTTTAGTTTGCATGTATCAATCAGATTTTTAGAGCCCTTTCCTGTTTACAAGGGCACTTTGGTTGTACTTATATCTCATGTACTCAAATATTATTGTATAAGTCCTGGCTATTATCCCAGGCATAGTATGTATGTGTGATTCATTATCATGTTTTTACCTGGCTCATGTTTATGCCAGCATGTACTATATTGTTTAGTCCCTTGTTTACTGGAAGCATTATTCTTTGTACTTTGTCTCGGCGGGCATAGGTATGCCTCCCCTTCCGCCTATAGCAAAAGTACTCACTCATAAAAGATACTTGTCACACCTGTAAGTATTGCCTCCTTAAGGTATAGTCCTCTAGCGCTTTGGTCTACCTTATATTTCTCTCTCTCTGAATTCCCCTTCGGTGTCTAGTGATTGAGTTCTTACAACGTATTTTGGTCATACAATTAGCTCCTAACGCTCGCACACTGGGGGGAAATCTATTACACCATTTTTTGGTCATCTAACCTGTTACTATTAGATGGACCTAAGTACACCATGTAAGACCAATTTTACCCTAAGTAAAATTTCTTTCACTATGAAAAATAACTTAGAAACCACCTTTATTAAGTTGTTTATGGTCTAAACAGGAAACCCCGTGAGGAAATATTAAATAAATCTGCATTTGTTTGATTTTCCTCAAGGAATAATTAGTTAAACAACAGTTTAATTAATATTCTTGGTCATATTTAACCCAAAACAGGAAAATTAATTAGACAAATTATTATTTATCTTATTATTTTCTAGGAATAATTATTTAAACCTTATTTAAATAGTCTTCCTTGTTAAATTTGACTAAATCACTCATAAATAATTAAATAAATCATTATTTATTTGATTATTACTCAACTACATCCTTAAAATAATAAATAAATCATTTATTTATTTATTATTTACAAATAAAGGGATTTGACCCAAGTCAAATTCTTTTTCCCTCCAACAAATATAATAAAATATTCGATAAAAGTTGGATCTGGAATTGGTTAATAATATTTTAATTATGCACCAATATCTAGACTAACTCAATATTTTGTTATAAATAGAAGGGTTTTTCCATTCACTCACTAACTTTTGTTGCCTAAAGATCACTCTGGATCTATACTTTTGGTCTGACTTTGTTCCACCATCATTGTCATATTTTGCTACGATTTTTCTTGTGAGCTCCCTTTGAGTTCCATTTTTTGTCTGGGCTTTCTACACCATCAAGAGAGAGGGATTTTAGATCTAAAGTGCTGAGGACTTACAAGAACCCATCCCATTGAGGGGGACTGGTAACATCTTTCTATGTTCCCTTCCCAGGTGTCAAAAAATACAAAAAATTCTTTAAGACAATCTTGTCTTGTCTGTTGGATGCATGGAGAAACTCTTGTTTTCATTTACTGCTTAATGTCTTTTAATACATAGATCTAGATTTTGTAGCATTTATCTTGGTCAACTAACTGCAGATCTAAAGATGTTGGCAACCATCTTTGTTGTTAGGGTTGTTTGTTATGCACGGATAAAGTGAGCCTTTTTCGTACACTTGTGATTAAGATTCATACTAACATGTAGTCGAGAAGATTTAATAATTTCATTATCAACTCCAAAAATAAGGGGCCAAGAAAGAAGATTGACATGTTTAAGAGAGAATTCTATCACTATCATAAAATGGGTCACTATAGAAGTAAGTGTCACGACAATCATAGAAATAATAAAAGAGAAATAGGTCATGCAAATGTGGATGAAGAAGAAGCCTCTCCCAAGAGAGTGAAACCCAAATATAATGACATGAGGGAATTACACTACTAAGCCCTTGATCTTAAGTTTAGATATTCCATTTGTATATTTTATATTTATTTGTAGGTTTAACATATTTTTGGAAAAGACATGTTCTTGTTTTATAAGTTTTAGGTATCCCTCAAAGCTCTAGAGGGAACCCACAACAACTCCTCAAGATAGGTATCTCATTCCCTCTTAGTTTTGGTTTCATATACTTGTTTAAAGTTTTGATTGTATTAAATACTCATTACCTTTCTACCTTTGTTTCCTTCTCTAGGAAATGACTTGCTAAATGCTCAAGGAGTATGAAAGAAGGCATCACAAGACAAATCATTGGAGTTAAAAAGGTTTGTCAAGAAAAAATGGTATGTCTTATATCATAAATCTCTGTTATTTTCTTTGGCATATCCATTCTACATTACTAACAATTGTTGTGTCTAGCTCTCCTTAATCTTAAAGATTATTGTTTGGGATGATTCATCATCTGATAAATCTACCCACCTTATATATTTTGTTGTTTGTAAGAAAGAACCTTAAAAAGGTTATCTGGAAAACCCTAACCTAAGGGTATGTTATTAATGTGTGAAAGCCTAAACCTAATTAGGGCTATTGATGAAGTAATTGATATTATGTCATGTTTGGGATCTTGGTATGATCATGAAAATTCTAACTTATTAGGGTTGAAATGATGATGTCTAAAATCCTGAACCCTTGAAGTGTTTAAAAAGAAGGGTTTGATATAGTATGTACTAAAACCCTAGATCCTTAGGTTTTGGTTGGGTCTATAAGCAAAAACCTTGTTATAAAGTCCTAGGTATGTGTTCATTTGGTTGAAACCTTAGCTTGGTTTAGGTTTATATCTGTCTAATATGTTAACCTTGCCTGACATATGTTATGCTTAATGATGATTTCCTAGATGTGGGTGTTGACCCAATTACTAATGGTCATAATTCCTAGGGTTTGGAACCAAACCCTAGTCAAAATTTTAAAGTTCTAGGATGATGTTGCTTGAAACAATCTGTTAGCCACCTATAAAATTTGTCATATCAAATGGTGGCTAAATCATTTTTTGAAGCCTTCAAGAAACAATTTTATTGCCAAATTGTTGGTTCTTAAAGGCTTATGAAGATGACTTATCCTTGAGTTAATCTTCATTGATGTTTCCCTCTCAATTCTGAAAAATCTGTTGTTTTCCTGAAGAAAAAGACTGCTAAAAACCCATTTTTTCCCTTTCATTTTACCCCTCTTTTCACTCATTATTAACCTTCATTTTTATTCCCTTTTTCCTCATAAAATTCCTCTATTTTTCCTCATTTCCCTTCTTCCCTTCATAAAAACCCCTTTGATAAGGTTTAAAACTCCTTTTTTTTACCTTATCAGAAGCTTTCAAAATCCTTTGAAATACTTGAAAAATCATAAAAAACAGCCTTTTTGTGCTAAGGCTTTAAACACTTTTGGCCCTAGCCCCCAGCCCCTTTATTTTCGGATAAAACCGGTGTTCAAGACCAAGCGCTGAGGCCCGATCACGCAATCGCAATCAGGAGTTCCATTATGTTTTTTTACCTCTCGCTTTTAAAATCTCCAATTGCAATTGAGCCCCTGTATATAAAACCCTTCTCGAAAGAAAATTTTCCTTTGTATTTCATAAAAAACCCACTTTCCTATGTTTTTATAAATCCTGATGGTTCTTTGGTTGGCTGAATACCAACCATTGATCTAAAACCAATCAACGATCTATGGAATCTCGCATCGCAAGAATTCATTGGGCACATTTGAAAGGCCCCTTCCTTTTTTCCGATTCCAATGAGCCCCTTTTGGTTAAAAACCCCAAACCACTTCCCCACCATATAACCCGCGCCCAGGACCAAGCGATTAAGTCCCAAGCGCTAATGGCATCGGAGTTTTTTCGTTTAACATATTTTAATAGTTATTACCCCCCCCCTCTGATTGGCCACCTGGCGATGGTTTCCCAACCGTAGATCTTCGCCGCCAAACCCAGATCCAACAATCCACATCACACCATTCCAAAGCCCATCCCTCTGCCTTTTGACCTCCATAGTTAAATCTCCGTCGTCGATCTGGTCCTCAGATCAACGGTCTTTGTTCAATCGCATCACGAAAATCACTTATGCCATTCCTCTCTCCCCCGCCAATTCGTGATCTCGTGATTAGATCTAGGCCATCCATTTCATACATTCGACGGTCCAGATTGAAGCGTAACACCCTTTTTTAATTTCATAAACCCCGCTTTGTAAAGTCCTTTCAGTGAATATCCACCGTTGATCTCTGCATATCAACGACCCACATTAACCCATTCTCCGCCCAACCCCTACCTCATATCCCATTTCATAAACCCCAAGATTGGATTTGGGCAGTTCATATTGAAGATCCAACAGTCCATATTTAACCCGGTAGGCCCAACTCATTTGGGACCTATCACCCCCATTGATCAATCCTATCCGTTCATTCCCTCATCCGACGGTCGAGCTTAAAACCACCTTGACCCTGCCCCACCTCTTTTCGCCCGTGCATCTCATCGCCATCGCGCTCTCCTCATGACCATCGGATCTGACGCCCCAGATATGATGGCCAGCACGCGGTTTTGCGTGATTTTAAGCCCGAAGGTTAACGTTTTAAAATCACGCGACATAGGTGGTTTTAAAAGGCCACGTGTCAATCGTTAACGCATATTGCATTCAAAAAGGCAATACCACCTTCCCTCCTTTTCATCTCGCGAAACCAGAGATTTCTATGGCCGAAACCACTTTTTCCCATTTCCATTGCATTATCCCATTTGTAATCTTCATCGTTGATTTGTGAGATCTAACGGCTCATGTTTAATCTCGCCCTCAGTTCATCGCCTTCCCCCTTTGCTCCACAGAACTTCATCAATCAACCTCTGTCGTTGATCTCTGTGGACTAATCCAATCCAACGGCCCAGGATTGTTCACAAACCCAAAATATCATTTGACCCCTTTTCACCTCTGATAATTTTTTTCCCTATTTTCCTTATATTTTCCGCCATTTCACTATGACATTTCCCTTCCGCCTTATAAAATCTTGGGTTAATCTCGACCGTTGATCAACATGCATCTACGGCCCGGACTTAATCCTTCGTTCACCCCTCCAACTGCCTCTCCATTTTCCTCAGCATTGAATCCTCGCTGTTGGATGCTTTCATCCAACAGTTTCAATCTAACCTCAACCTCTGAAGCAATCTATACCCATCCACGCAGGATTTTTATAACTTTTTGCTTGTTTTTGCATGTTTAAGAGCTTTTTCACAGTTTTTTAAAGAAAATCATGGGCCAGGGATGACGATCCCCCCAGGCCTTTATTCATCAAGAATATCATTCTACAGGATTCAACACCATGTTTCATCCATGCCTCATGAGCACTGATGCCATTATACAACCCTCTGCATGCCTGCAACAACAATGAAAACACAACAAACACCACAAACAAAGAGTATCAGTTGCACATCATGAAATCAAAGTAGAAACATGTTTGAATATTGTTAAACATAGTTTTGGGGGATTACGGCAATAAATCGACTATCAAAAGCTTAATCCACTCAATTGAATACAGTTTGAAGAACAAAAGACAAAAATTAGGCCTAATTAAGCCTAACACACAGAATTAAACCAAATTAACAGTGATTAAAGAAGGACAATCAGATCTATCATTCCGAGAAAGCCTCCACTGCCACATCAGAGGCTAATTGAATCCTCACCAGCTGCCAAAAGCCACCTACGGCCTCAAAGCATTCAAAAGAGGCCTAGTTATTGCCAGAACAGAAGATATTCGCCTCAAGACAGCTTAACAGTTAATTCAACCAACGAAACTTATTGTAAACTGTCAGCAGAGCTATTCCAAGGATAACACAGAGCCTTAAATTCAACCAAATCTTCCCAGCAAAGCTTAATACTTAGTGTAAACCAATTAATACAGAGGAAATATCAGAAAGTTTCTCCATTGAGCCCCTCAAAGGCCAAGAAGCATTTAACTGTATTAATTGAACTTAGAATATCTTTTATCACATCCCACCTCCTCATTTATTCTATAAATACTTCTGTGGAAGATGAGATAATGTTGGTCACTGCATATCTGTTGCCTATAAATAGTTTACTGAAGCTGCTGTAAGCTCTGTTTGTAATTGAAGATACCTAAGTTGAGATGAGAAGTTTGAAGCTGTAGAGAACCACTGGACTTGAAGATTGTAACTAGTTTTAAGTATCAAATACAAGCTGATTTATGGGATCCTGGTCTATGTCAACGGTGATGTTTTTCTTATTGTAAATTGTCATTTTATTTCTGTTTCCATTCTTTCCATCTTCTCTGATAAAGAACAGCAATTATAGAGTTAGGATTTACTGTAAAAGGTACCCTGCTCTTACTGATAAGCTTTATCTACATGTTTTCTTCCAATTGTGTTGTTTAAGAATGATTTAATACAGTCCAAGAAGTCAAGATG
This sequence comes from Pinus albicaulis, assembly GCA_034641835.2. NCBI lineage: Eukaryota > Viridiplantae > Streptophyta > Pinopsida > Pinales > Pinaceae > Pinus > Pinus albicaulis. Next base: position 1,446,489,144 of record CM076581.1, read on the forward strand.
TTGGTGCTCCCTTCTCTTACTGTCTAGACTTTAAACATTATTTCTTGAATGTTATTTTCATTTTCTGCCAAGTAAAGTTGAACTAGGGAAGTCTATGGTGAGCCCTGTCCTCTAGTTTTATCTCCAAAGGTTATCTGAAAGTTTCCCTAAGAGTATGTTGAAAGCAGGCTAGGTTCAAATTCCTTACCTGATCTTAGACTATTCTTTGTTATCTTAAGTGTTATCTTGATAAGTTTGTTAAGTAAAGTTGAACTAGGGAAGTCTATGCTGAGCCCTGTCCTCTAGTTTCTTCTCCAACAGTTGCTTTGAAAAGTTTCCCTTTGAATATGTTGAAAGCAAGATAGGTTCAAAGTCCTTAATTGATCTTAAGCTATTCTTTTTGTGGTTTAAATGTAATCTATTGAAATTGCATCAAAATCAAGCTAGTTTCAAAGTACTTACCTGATCTTAGATTACTTTTATGTCTTTCTTAAGTGTATGCCAAAAGCAGGATAGTTTCAAAGTACTTACTTGATCTTAGGCTGCTCTTTGTTCTTCATTTGTTTAATTCCCCTTCTTATATTTTCTTTCCATTCCATAAAATCAACTTAAAGATATCCTTAGACATAGATGACTTGCCCCATGGACCACTCTTGAACCTTGTTGTTTCAATTAAATCCTACTATGACTCCATAGCCCAATGGATTGAAGTTGTTTCTTGCCTATCTTCTTAGCTAAATCAATCTTTCACTTTCATTCACCTTCACCCTTCATTTAGACTTCCTTCACCTTCACATATCTTTGCCCAACCAAAACAAACAAAAACCTTGTTCTTCATAACTAGCCTAATATCACATTTCAAGCTTTAAAGATAAATCAATCTTTGCACTTATAGAGAGATCCCTCTCTGGATTCAGGAGGGCTAGATCCTAGAATCCCAAAGTGGTTCAAGTGTTCTCCCTACAGTTTTGGTCTCGCCAATCTGCTAGAATTACAGGGAGTTAACACAATCTAGGGTTTTACAATTAAACCCTAGTAATAATTGAATTTTCTAATATACATTACAATCTAGAATATTTAACGCAATGGCACTTCCGTGCAAGGTTGTAATATCTAACTGTTATATTATAACGGCTAAAAAAAATATCTTCATCTATTTAACTTGATGTCAAGATCTGGTTCTTCATCTTGTCCTCATGATGAACGACACTAGATGGTTCAAAACATGTCGACAAAACTTTGATGATGTGATTTTTATCAAAAAAATTCTTTCTTTTCAATCTAGAATCTATCTAGTGATTGTTGAGAATTTGTAAATGGAAATCTAGGGTTTATATCAAACTCTAATAGAAACTATTTATGTTATGATCAATGTATGAAATCTAAGGTTTACATAATATCCTAGTGGGAAATATAACATGTGAATTCTGAAAGATATCAGATACTTTTCTTTTCTTTTGACTTATTTCTAGGGATCGCTATATGACAGAACTTATCTTATGTCAGCTTGATTGAGTTGTTGATGTGATTTAGGGTTTGTAAGAAAACCTAGGCTAGAAGTTGAAGTCTTGAAATATATTATCTTACTAATTATTTTTAATTCTTCCGCTATAATAAGTTTTCGTTATGAATAAATTCATGCTTCTATAGTTTTGGTTGTACTTGTTGTCTAAAGTTGTGCAATCACATCATATTCAAGATTGGTGTAAATGTTTGTAAAATAATACAATATGTTAAGTATGAGGAGAAGGATGGAAGCCATGAAATATTCTCCAACACCGAAGGAAGAAGTTAATCTCTCTACATTAAGAGGGAGCCTGGATGGAAGAAATATCCCTGGAGTAACGGGGAGGGCACAACATAGTTTTTGATTGAAGAATACACTCTAAAAGATATGTCGCTACATGAGAAGTAGTAAAGTAAATGATTAAGGAATCTTCTCTCAAAAGATTCATAGTCCTACTAAGATAAGTTGAAGAGAAACATCGAGACCCTGAAGGTTTGTTTTTAATGATGTATATTTAAAAGTGTATTATGAATTGGGTTTTTTTTGTATAGGTAAATCTCTCGAAGGTTTGATAAGCATCATGGTTACCGATAAGTTTGATAGGGAGATATTTGTTGTTAAGGGTTTGTGAGTGAATAATTGCCTAGAAAGACATCAGGTTGACAGTTTGTTTTGATATCTGGTAGGGAGGGTAGCATTAGATGGATGTGCACCTAGTTCCCTAGGTTGATGGTTAGTAATTAAACCTTATGGTACCTATAGATGCTAAAATATTTAGTCCGTAATAGTCCCACTTTGATAGATTTCCTTAGTCGGGAATCTATTCCATGGCATTACAGTGCCTAAATTGTTGAGTGACCAATGGATAGATTTCCCTGGTCAGGAATCTAGTCCATGGCATTGAGGTGCCTAAAAATTATTCATATTTCACATAGTTGAGATCTTCCTTGTACTTGTATATTATGAATACCTCCCTAGTTAAGAGGGAGTGTTGAAGATTGTAACTAGGTTCGGCCTTCATAAATTATACTTGAGTCAAAATAATAAAGAAAAAGAATTTATATTATTATTAAATGACTTATTAAAGCATGAGTTGCATGCTTAGGTCATATTATTTTAGGTCAAAGTCCCCATTCTGGATTTCTAGGAGTTATTTTGATTTTATAGAGTCATTACATATTTAAATCGACCCATCTTGGGCTTTTGAATCATGTTAAAAGATTTAATATTGAGTCAAAAATGAATTATTGAACATCCACACCAAGTTGGCCTTAATGTGATCAAGTTGGCCTCAACTCCAGGAATTCAAGCTCACCTCAATCCTATATATACAAGCATATCGAACTTGTTTGGATCATTCTCTCTCACACATGGAAATTCGATATCTACTAATGCATTGGAAAAAGTGTGATGTCAAGGAAGGAACCAAAATGATTGCGAGTTTGGAAAAGATGAAGGATTGAAGGAAAATAAAAATTTTGGTCTCTCTCTCTCTCTCTCAAGTGCCCTATATTGGAAGATCGAAGTCCCTCATTGTTTTGCTGCTACCAGTTGTTGCCAGTGTTGCATGTTTTTGTTGCCAAGAGAAGAATAGGTCGAAGTCACTTTTGTTGGATGTTGTTGCCTTGAGAAGTTGTATTAGGTCAAAATCAAACTCCCTAAAGCAAGATCAAAGTATTTTATCCAAGATTGAATTCGCAGAAGCAAGGTTGAAGTTTCTAGGTCGAAGGAAGTGCTACATATTGTTTTGTTGTTGTTGTTGCTGCCAGGTCAAAAGAAGGATCAAAAGGAAGGCTAACTTGGTGTGGAGGAAGTGTGAGTCAAGCTCTAGAGTCTTAGGAAAACTATTAAAGGAATAATTACTGACTGGTTTTTCCCCTAGAGTGGTGTTTTTCGCTGGTTGCTAGCCTATATCTGGTGTCCTTGATCTATGTGCTAGTACTTTGAAATTTTCTTGATGTACTAAGTGTTAGTTTATATAGCATCAGATGTGTTCTAGCCTCGAGATATGGCAGAGAGGTTAGAATACATGCATTCTCCAAAACCCATAAATTTTTTCTGGAAATTCCTTCTAGAGACAACTTAATTAAAATAATTAATCAATTTTTAATATTTCCTTAGTCTAAACTTAGGAAACATGATTAATTAAAAGGTATTAATTAAGTTGTGGTGTTAAAATTCTAGAAAAAAGGCATGGATCGAGTTCTAGTTAATCTTATCCATCAATTAAGTTTTAATCATGGTCTTTGATGTCTCAACGAGATATTATAAGAAGAAACTTGATGGGGCTTGGAGAAGACACCTGAGAAGTTCGATTTCACTAGCAGATCAATTTCTAGAGTAGCAGTGCTGAGTTTTCGGAGAGATATCTAGTGAGCTTCAAGCAGTAAGGGAGGGGTAGATATAGTAAGGTCGGAGGAAGGTTTTCTAGATCTTGTGAGTGCACAACAAAGAGGCAATGAGTGCCACACAGAGGCAACGTAGAGGCCACACAGAGGCAATGTTGTGCTTCAAAGGGGATCTATATTTTCACTGGGGAGAAGCAGTGATTCAGTGCCAGAGGTCGGAGAGAGAGTTTAGAGGCCGGGAGGGTCCATCTTCCATACAACAGCTCGTCAGTTAGCGAGAGGGAAAGAAGTTCTGAGCTATGGGAACGTAGTGACTACGTAGAGGCAATGCAAAGCAGCTCATCTTGAGCCAAGGTTAGTGTTAGATCACCAGTGGGAGTGATAATTTTTTCTCACTAAAACAAACCCTCAGTTGATGCACCGGTTTTCCCGAGTTGGATTTTTCCGAGGAATTAGTCCAAAAATAACAGTGTTATTTGTGTGTGTGTGCATCTATCTTTCCAGCGTTATTTTTATTCCGCAGTATTTTATTTGTGAAGGTTGCAACGTATTAGTTTTGATATTTACCGTAGAACACAATAAAATTTGTTCAGTTTATTTAACAAATAGAAGAAATTTAATCAGTTGTTGCAGTAGGATTCAGGATTCCCAAATTTTCACACTAAGAAGAAAGAAGATAATAAGAAACTAATAATAACTAAGGAACATCACAAGTAAAATATCAAGAACAAAAAAATATTTCTAGCTTTCAGATTTTCTAATACTCTGATCAGGTGTGTCTAGAAATCTACCATCTCTGCCTATATCCTCTCTATCCACCCTATGTCTTGATTAAGACCTGCTACCATAAGTACCATTTTTCATTTCCTCCTGTCAATGATTGATCCTAAGTGATCCTTGTCTCTGCAAATCTGACAAACTCTGAAGAATCACTACATTGACCTCTACTTGCTTCTCTTGTGCCCTGACAAGTCTTTCCTGTGCCTGAATGATCCTATCATTATCCTCTTTGCAACTTCTTATTTCTACCTTTAGATTTATCTGCTATGTGATGGGAGTACTCATCACCATGCTGCTCATTTGATCTATAGGGAGAGTCACGTGAACTGTAGTCCACCATTTTGTTAGTCATATTTGATTTTATTTTTGCAAACATACTGTGTTAGATAAACCAAATATAAACATAACCAAACATACCTCAGTGAAGTTCAAGGGAGGTTATCTCATCTACAAGTTTAATCCATATTAGCATAACATATGTATATATAGGTATAATGAAATCAAAATGTACATCATCCCAACAACAACATCACCAACTTCTACATGACGACACAACAATAACAATGATCATCACCATTCATACGTAATAATCACATATACAACCTACATGCATACATGAAAAACACATTCTTCCCATCTAGTCCAAGTGGTGAACTTGGGAGCTCTGATAACACTCTGTAACACCCTCCTCCCACACTTACCCAAGTTCATCGATCCACTAGGGTAAATATGTGACAAAGAGTTACTATGATATGACTCAACATCCTAGGTACAGTTAAGGAAGTGGAATCGACAAACTGAAACTTTATTGACCTTCCTCGAGAGCTACAGGAACCCCAGGAGCTAAATAACCACTCCAAGTGCCCAAACCCTGAGTTAACTTTCTTTTTCACTTTCCTGGACTCCCAATCGCTTGCATAACAAGGAAATCCAATGAATGTAAGCCTCCATTTGCATGGATAACCCTAACTCCCAGTGACTGCAGTCTAAATTACCCAGTTTTATGCATGCGACCTTGGGATATGAGCCACTTTTTTAGGGCTAGGATCCAGACCTCTGCCCAAAACTTGATAGAACTTTCTAGAATGATGAATCACACTAGGACAAAGTCATTAACAAAAAACTTAGACAAGAAATTGACATAACCAGGACTAACCATGACAAACATTTCGTCAAACACATTGTGAACATGCAATCTACAGGTCATAAATGGATATCTAAACATAGGGGTCTCATACTTATCTGAGAATCATAAAGAAGGCCTAATGCCCTCTTATAATAGCTGCAAGATCATCTATTAGGTCATGCATTCAATAACCATTCATTTACCAATCCAAATATGTTAAGAGCCATGACTAGAATATGTCATGAAACCATACTTATAACCAATATATAACCAAAATAATAACAATGATAGGACAACCATCAAAGCCACATAATAAAAAGTATAAATACTCATGAAATACAAGAGGAAAGGATCTCTTATTAACATATGAAAATCTAACCAAGTCAGGGACTTCCATGTACGACCTGACCATAGATTGGATTGAACCAAATATCTCTTTCAACCAATCACCCTTGTGCCATATTCTAAGCATGAATGTGGGATCTCATGGAATAAACCAATCAAAACCAAACCAGGGCTTCCAATGTCCAAATCACCTCAACCCTCAACTAGTGATTCCACCTCACAGTCGGACATCATTAACCATCACTAGATTTGTTTCTACCCAAGTTGTCTAGGGATCCAGAGAATTTGTTCCAACCCAGCTCCAAGACTGGTAACTCAACGCATAACTGTCACAGGGCTCCAGAGTGTTTGTCGATCCAAGGCTCCAGGACTACTAACTCAATCCACCAAGGGCTCTAAAGCATTTGTCCGAAAAAGGCTTCCAAGACTAGTAACTCAACCCAAGTTGGTCCCACTACAAGGAAAATAACCTCTAGCGAATTTTTTTGAGGAACCCTTTATAGAAATAGCCCAGATATCCGTTTGTAGCAGAGGTCTCTAGAGGTGGTTGCGGGTGGAGGTTACTGCAAATGTTTTTTTTCCGGTGTGTTTCTCGTCATAAACCACACCAATGCGTTTAATCCACAACGCACTAGTGCGTAATAAAAATTGGCACACCAACACACTGTGCTCTTCGTACAAATGCACCCAGTGCGTCTAATTACTATAGTGCACCGCTGTGCTACGCAAAAACAGGCCCGGTGTGTCTTAAGAACCCACATACCACCTCGTGCGTCTCAAAAACCCACACACCGAAATAGGGTTAAATAAAAAAAATTACTAGCCGAAAAATCTGTATTTTCACTTCTTCAGTGCTCTAGAGCTCTCAAGAACTAGTGCGAAATTCTCTTGTGTGAGGCGCCCTGCAATCGGTGCTCCCATTGCACGCACTGCTAACGTCCATTTCCCACCTTGTGGAGTTCAAATGTTGGAAAACGGTGGGCAAATTTGGTTTTCAAATTCTTCAACAAATATGCCTCCTTGACGCCCAAATGTACAGTTATTTTACTTATTGCTCAATAACTAAACGTTTTAGCAAATTAGATTTGTTAAAAACCTTAAAATTAACCATTTTTAAATAATAATAATATTAAAATTTTGCGCGGAGTGCTCAAGATGTTTGGCTTGCACCATTCACAGTGCTGCCTATAAATTTACAGGTCGCACCACGAACAGTGCTAACGGAAACTACACCGAGTTCCGGTGCGGTACCGAAAAACATGCACCAGGTTTTTTTTTAAAACCTACCATGTTGGTGCAGTCGTTTAAATGACCACACCATTGACTATGTACAAGTGTCAGGAGGGCGATGCATTGACCGAACTATCTACCCCGGGGCGAATATTTTGGTTAACGTTCCGCCCTCCTGACGTTGGTACATAGTCAACGGTATGGTCATTTAAACTACCACATCGTTGACCATGAATTATTGTTGGGCGGTGTGTTGACCTAACTATCCGACTTGAGGTGGATAGTTTCGTCAACGCACCGCAGAAGAAATTACATTGTATGTTGTGCAGTGCGGGGACAATTTCCATGTGCACCGAGTGCGGTGTGTGATAAAAATGGATGCACCGATACTGGTGTGTGCCTTCTTTTTTGGGCACACCAACTATTTTTTTTATTTTTTCAAAAAAAAAAAATATATATATATATATATATTGAAATACATGTCTCATTTAATAAAAAAAATGTATTTAATATGTGAATCATTCAGCGATGTCAATAGAGAGAACAAAGGGAACAACAAGAACACTTGGAGGACTAGTATAACGTGGTTCGCCTGTGGGAGGCACGAGAGAGGGAGATACTTATGTACCCTCGCCCTATTACAAACATCCACCCAGTTGCTCCTAAGGGAGGTAGGCCTCCTCAATTTATATGAGGAGGCTACATCCCTGAAGGGCCATAATGGGTTATTGGGCAGCTCATCTTTGAGTGGAATTCCCACCGACGGGCTTTCCGGGTCAGTCTTGACCAGTGGTACGCGCCCACTGAGGAGGACATATATTTTATTACTGGCTTATCTAGGAGAGGGAAGGATTTTTCCCAGTTCCCAGATGTTCCCATCGGCTATGCAACAGGGAGTCAGTTGGTGTACTCATATAGATACATCAGTTCCGATATACTTTCTCCCGCAGATTTTCAGGTTTCTGGTGATCAGTTACATATAGCTTCTTTTGGTGCAGAGGAGGTGAGGTGTCTCTCACTACCATTTACGACCATTGCACACCATACGAGTGACAGGCAACACATTAGTTGCCCACTTTTATTTTATGTTGATTCTTTATTACAGGGGCCATGACTTGTGATATGGTTTGCTATTTTTTTGCGGCAGTTTTGTACAGCATTAGATAGATGTCGTGCTCAAGAATGTGGGAGGTTGACCTTCCCTTTTGCTTCAGAGTTATTTTGTTTGGTTTTTTAGAGGTTTCCAGAGATGAGGAGTACTTTTGTTCGGCAGCCTCGTAGGCCGATGATGCATGTACAAATGGAGATGTGGGGCCAGATGATGCCCAAGAGGGGTGAGTCAGACTTTTCCACTGGGATATCTCCTGATGCACTGGAGTTTCTATCCAGTGTTGATGATCACTCCTTCATTCTGGTGCCATGTTCATACGTTGGTTTGGATTGGCGAGGGTGTACCAACATCCTTTTCACACAGGATGAGCCGTCGGATGCGAGAGGCAATATTAGTGTTTTCTTTAAATTCATATAGTTTCATTTTATTGTCTTAATTAATAAATTAGAATTATCAAATTTTTTCTAACACATTAGAAGACTTGTTTTATTAAATTTTTTAATGAAATTGTCTAATTATTGTTGTGTACTTATATATATTTTGTAGATATTGGGTCATTCGTTGTCGATGATATTTCACCACCATCGAATGATCCACGTGTAGATCATGTTGACGAGGAAATGGTAGAGGCAGAGGATGAGGGTGACAAACCTGGTCCTGATCAGGCACAGATACCGGCGGGTGTGAGGCGTAGGCCAGACACCCAATTTAGGATGGAGTTCGGCGACCAACTTTGTCGACTCCTAGTTGAGCAGAAAGTCAAGTCGGTTACTATCAGAGAGATACAGGTTGATGATAGGCTGACATAGATCTGGAGAGGCCTGCCCTGTGATATGTTAACCCTCATGCAGCATATCATTGGAGCTACCAGAGCACTGGCATGGGCGAGGAGGTGTAGGTGTGGTGGAGATGCAGTACAACATAGTAGTGCATCATCTGATGATCATGATCATGAGGGGAGTGATCATCGTTCTAGTACTCCACCTCGCACCAGAGATGATTATGATGAGCAGCCTGCAACATCCAGTCATGATCATGAGCAGGCATCGTCTAAGTAGTCTGCACCATCTCAGCAAACACGTCCTAGTCTTGAGTAGGCACTTGATCCTGAGGAGAGTGCAGGTCCATCTAAGGAAGTAGGTCCATCGACTGAGCATGTCGCCGCACCATCCACTGAGAAAAGTGGACCATCCACGAGTCATCATGAGCAGGCAATTCCTGATCAACAAGCAATTCCTAATCAGCAGACAGGTCCAGATCAGCAGGCACGTGATGATCATCTCTCTGAGCATGTCGAGGCTACACCATCGACTAAGCATACCTCGACTAGTACTATTATAGATGTACCACCAGATATTTGACATTTATATGCAGTTATATTACAGTTGTATATTTTTCACGTTATATGTGTGTGTGTGTGTGTGTGTGTGTGTGTGTGTGTGTGTGGTTCATGCATTTTATGTTCATGTTGCAGATGTACTTAATTTACATGTTCGTGTTCATCATTATGTATATATTGTTAGGTCATGTTAGATATGTTCATTTAATGCATTGCTTGAAGATAGATGTGTATGTGATAGCAAGAATTTTACATGAGATGTATATTTGATGTTTGTGTTGTGATGAGGATATACAATGTTTGTGTTTTGTTAGATGATCATGATCACAATGATTAGATGATGTTAGCAAATTTGAATGTGTTTTTTAGTTGAATATGTTTGTACGATGGTTATCATGATTGTGATGTTTATTTTTAATATTAAATCATGATATTTATTAAATATTATGTAATGATTGTAATTGAAATTGAAATTTTAATATTAATTGTATGTAAAATTGTAAAATTGTAATTGCAATTGTATGTGAAATTGTAAAATTGTAATTGTATTGTAATTCTAATTCTAATTTTAATTTTAATTGTTATTGTATGTAAAATATTTGTAAAATTTTAATTGTATTGTGAAATGATTATAATTGTAATTGTATGTAAAATTGTAATTGTAATTGTATGCAAAATTCTAAAATTGTAATTGTAATTTTAATTGTAATTGTATGTAATATTCTAAAATTGTAATTGTAATTGTAATTTTAATTGTATGTAAAATATTTCTAAAATTGTAATTGTAATTGTATGTATTGTCATCATTCAATTTTATTAAAATTTTTAAATTTGTAAATTTGTCAAATTGTAAATTAATTGTCAATTTTGAACCATAACTACCGTAAGTAAAATGTATGCCGTAAATATTGTTAAATTACCATAATTGTAAAATTGTAAATTTGTAAATTTGTATGAATATAAACAATTGTAAAATAATAAATCTAGAATAATATAAATTTTTGTAACATAATAAAGTTTAGAAAATAATGCAAATAAATTCATGTACTTTAGAATTATCATTATTTTATTATGATCTCGCATACCAAAAATAACAATATACATTTTGAAGATATCATTCGCACGCATTTAAAGCAATCAAGTAGTATTATTTTAGGAATTGACATTGCAAAAAAAAGAACTTTATATAGTACGCCATTGTTTTCGAGATCAACATAATTGCAAATTATCAAGTGAAATGATTTTAACATTAAGACAATGCAAATTACCAATTAATTCAAAATACATATTATAATGTTTAGAAAAAAAAAAAAAAAGGAGTCTTAGTTATAAGGTAATTAAGTCCTCTTCTTTATAAAAACCCATCTTAAAAGAATAAATGATGAAATAACACATATACCATATCACTCTCGGTTCTCATAATCAACCTCATTATCTTCCAGCTCGCTTGGCATGATATGTTGAAAATGCAACAAGATGATGGAGCTTAGTGAAATGAAGTCGCCTTCACTAAGTGGGCCCGCAGGCTATTTTTGGCGCAAAGTCTATTTTTAGACTATGTCTATTTTTAGACATATGGATCATGGTCTATGAGTTGCAGGATGCTATTTGTGGATGATTGGTCGAGTTGGTAAAAATAGATGGACCTCTATTTTTAGACATTGGGCGGTTTCTATTTTTAGACTACCGGGCTAAAAATAGAACAGTCAAATATTATTAACCCTTAATAATATTTAGACTATAAACATTATCTTATCCTCCTGGAGCACTTCAGTTTGATGCTTGGATGTGGCACATGCAGCTGACAGAAGGAAATACACTTTTACTAAGGGTTAGTTGAGCTATTGCATGGTTGACTTCAGTTAGAACTCATGTGGCAGAGTTTGGTGGAGTTGATGAGACAGTTGGTGGAGTTGTGTTTTGTTTAAACTAGTTGAACTAGTTGTATTTAGTCTAACTGAAAAATACACTAGTGATGAGTGGTGTGAATTAATTATTAATTAATTCACTAATTATTAACTCATAAATCAACTAAAGAACACATCAGTTAACTGCAATGCATGGACAGTTCAGTGGAGACCGGTGTTAGAGGTGGGTGAAAGGGTGAGTCTACTATCAGTTGTGACTATTGGCTGTGCATGAGATTTGCACACACATTGATGGAGATTGCTAATGAGGATTGCGCAGTTGGAGCTAGTGGGATTCGAACTTGGATCTCATTCATTACTCACTTGGATTGCGCAGTAGAGGCAGGCAGACTTGTGGAGGAGATTTGAACCCCTGACTTGTTCAAATCTCATATAGTTTGTGTGTAGCTTTTGGAGATAGTACTGAGTACTTGTGAGGAGTATTGTGCTATGTATTGTTACATGTTCTCCATCATTATAATATACAGATAGTTGGGGGTTTTCAGCTATTGCTTTCCCCATTACATCCTGTGTTGATATGTGTGCTTGATTGTGTTTTAATGAGCGCATGCGACTGATTTCTATTTCCTCATATTGATGATCAATTGTAGAAGAGGTTATGTATTATGCATGACGCTTAAATAGTGTGTAATCAGGATAATCTCGATGAGTAACTCAGCAAATTATTCAAATTTCTACATGGTATCAGAGCAGATTTGATCATCGGATCTATTGCAGTGATTACAATTATTTCGGTAGACAGAGTCTGTATCGGGCCAGGTAGCCTTTGGATCCATCCTTTCTTTGAAAGGTGATATATCCAGTAAATGCCCCTACAGTCGATCTCTATGCTAGAAATAATTTGTTCTCACAGATCCAGAAGCAGCTGAGTTTTGAGCTTGGAATTCGAATTTGCAGCAGAATTTGGAATTCGAATTTGCAGTAGTTTTCTTGGTGCCAAAGTTGAAATGTCTTTCAACGGATTGCGACTGGAATATGCCCTTGAGGGCAGTTCGAATTATGTTGCATGGAAGGACCGGATGGAGGTGGTATTAGATGATAACGGGCTAAAGGAGTTCATAGAAGCTGAGATCCCAAAGCCTACTGATGCTGCTCAAGTTGAGGCTTGGCAAAAGAAGATGGCAAAATGTCGAAGGATTCTGTTGGAGGGCGTGAAGGATCACATTGTATCCAGCATGCATGGAAAAGCTTCTCCATAATTGATGTGGAAAGCGTTGACATATTTATTCCAAAGCAAGAGTGACCAGAGGAAGTTGGCGCTCAAGGATAAACTCAGACACATAAAGATGGAGAAAGGCGACAGTATGCCCAAGTACCTCACGAAGTTCATCCAATGCAGGGATGAGCTGGGAAGTGTGGGGGTGACTGTAGATGATGAGGAATTAGTGAGCTTGGCTCTCCTTGGTCTTCCGAAGAGTTGGCATGCCTATCAGGATTCTGTCAATGGTCGGGAGAAATTGCCAGGATGGGAGCGACTTTGGTCGGATCTTGTGCAAGAGGAGATAAGGTGGAATACCAGAGACGGATCTTCATCAAAGGCATCTGATGAAGAAAATTGCGCTTTGGCTGCCAAAGCAAAGAAGGGGAAGAGCAAGAAAGCTTCTCATTCCGGTGCGAAAGGCAAGAAGCAGGACATGTCCAAGGTGAAGTGCTTTCATTGTCACCAACACGGACATTATGCCACAAATTGTCCGCAGAAGAAGAAAAATAAGCAGGCTACTGGATCTGCAGCTGGAGAGGCCTTAGCCTCGCAGTTTGAGCTGGATTTTTCACTGATCGCATGCTTGGTCTCAAGTGTGATGGGTTCAGTGTGGTTTCCGGACAATGGTGCGTCTTTTCACATGACAGGAGATCGAGATTTTTTTACTGATCTGGATGAGAAAGATCTTGGAGTGCACATCGAGATGGGCGATGATGGTAGATACAGTGTGACCGATATTGGTACCATTTCCTTTGAGAGAGAGTCTGGTAAACCCTTCGTATTGAAGGAAGTGATGCATGTTCCAGGATTGAAGAAGAATCTTATCTCTGTGGCGATGTTAGAAGACAAGGGATATGATGTTGTCTTTAGCGAGAAAATCTTTCTGCACGGTAAGACAACTCGAGAAACTTGAGGAAGATAGGGGTTCGAGTCAGGGCAACATAAGTTGCAAGTAGATGGGTGCGTAGCAATGGCATGCAAGGAGAGAGGTGGTGGTAGGGATGAAGGCGAGCTGTGGCACCAGAGATTGGGCCACCTTCACCATGGAGCTTTGAAGATACTGCAGCAGATTTATACTGGGCTTCCTAAGGGCACTCTTGCACAGTCAGATCAGTGCAAGGGGTGTACCTTAGGAAAATATGTGAAAGCCACATTTCACGAGAAGGATAGTCGTGCCACGATGATCCTTAAGAGAGTTCACACAGACGTGTGTGGTCCTTTCTCAGTGGCTTCGATAGAAAAGCACAAGTACTATGTGATCTTTGTTGATGATTTCTCTCGGAAGTGTTGGATATTCTTCATGTAGAAGAAGAGTGAGACATACTCCAAGTTCTATGAGTTCAAGGCGCTGGTTGAGAAGGAATCGGGGAAGCATGTGAAGGCTCTTAGGAGTGACAATGGTGGTGAATTCATCTCTGCTGAATTCAAGGACTTTTGTAGCGCAGAAGGGATTCGGAGAGAGCTCATTGCACCTCATAACCCACAACAGAATGGGGTTGCTGAGCGAAAGAACAAAACGATCATGGGTGCTGCACGGGCGATGTTGCATGATCAAGGCCTACCCCTTCACTTGTGGGCAGATGCATGCAATACTGTAGTATATGTGCAGAACTGTTGTCCTCACAAGATACTTGGCATGAGTACACCGGAGGAGGCGTTTTCTTGCAGTGAAGGCTGATATTTTCGCTGAATGCGATGGTTCACTGTCTACTTGCACTTTGTGACGAAGGATGCCGAGAAGAAGGTGGATCCGGAAAACCGCGAGGAAGACACGGAATATTTAAAGAGTACCTTTGATACACCCCACAACTATCGTGTGTATTGTCCAGACAGTCGCAAGACTGTTGTGCGACGGGATATCAAATTTCATGAGGAGAAAGCCATGAAGTGTTCGCTTGAGAGGGAGCCACACTTGCATGCGGATGAGGAGCTATTAGTTCCTAAGGATGAGTCTCAGGATGTGGATCAGCCACAAGATGAGGTTCATGGAGTGGAAGAGACCACTCATGCAGCGTATCCCATCGGGGGGAAACAGAGGTATAGAATACGGTGGCGGCTCCAAGATGCGAGAGAAGGTTGTGGGACCACCTGCGGCCACGGGCGCGGATAGGGGCAGGTCCATGGGACTCCGTACCTTTGAATGCATGGATCTTGTGAGAAAATGTGTCGTGACGGAGCCATCCTCTTTCGAGGAAGCTGTGGAGGACCCCGCATGGGTAGATGCCATGGTGGAAGAGTATGATTCGATTGTCAGAAACAGTGCATTGGAGATTGTCCCAAGACCGGAAGGGAAATCAGTGGTGGGTTCACAATGGATCTACAAAGTGAAGCAGGCGGCTGACGGGAGTGTGGAGAAGTACAAGGCAAGATTTGTTGCCCGAGGCTTCTCACAGATTGAGGGGATTGATTATGAGGAGACCTTTGCACCTGTCGCAAGGTACTCTTCCATATGGACGATCTTGGCTCTCTCAGTGCAGATGGGGTGGCACATCCATCAGATGGATGTGAATACTACGTTCCTCAATGGAGTCATTGAGGAAGAGGTGTACATAGAGCAGCCCGAAGGTTTCGAGATCTTCAGCAGTGAGTCGCATGTGTGTAGACTCAAGAGAGCACTGTACGAGTTGAAACAAGCACCTCGTGCTTGGTACACGCGGATAGACAGTTATTTCATCGAACTTAGATTCTCCAAGAGTGAGGCAGATCCTAACCTGTACCATATTTTGGTGGAGGGGAAGTTGCTGATCATTGTACTGTATGTAGATGATCTGATTTTGACGAGTGATGAGCTGTTGATACTTTCATGCAAGGAGGATCTTGCTAGAGAGTTTGAGATGAAGGACTTGGGCCTCCTTCATTATTTCCTGGGATTGGAAATTTGGCAGTGCAGTGATGGACTGTTTGTTTCTCAGGGTAAGTATTCCCGGGAGATACTTGAGAAGTTCAACATGCATGGCTGCAAGCCTGTTGATACTCCTCTTCCTGGAGGTTGGAGGAAGGAGGATGCTACTTCAGCGGAGGTAGTGGATGCCATTGTTTATCGATAGTTGGTGGGGTCGCTTATGTATCTGGTCAATACATGACCCGATATATGCTATGCTGTTAACCAACTTTCGTAAGCTATGGTTAAGCCTACCAAGCTCTTATGGAAGGCAAGCAAGTATTGCGTTATCTTAGAGGCACATTGAGATATGGCTTATGGTACAGACATGAGGATGAGGTGAAGCTTTGTGGCTTCACGAATACGGTGGGCGAGACGCGGACGACGCATCGGAGGGATCTTCGATGCTCCCGGAGTCGACGGTTTCTTGGTGCGACGGGAAGCGAAGATCTGCAACTCCAACTTCAATGGCCAGTACATGACAACAAACATGTAGCCTATGAATGAAGAATGATCAGTACATTCAGGATCACCAGAACCTACGAGGCTGTGGCAATAACTCAAAGTTGAGCCAAACCAAACCTCAATCAGCTTCCGCGTGGGTCAAAACATAAACATGGTTCCTTCACTCCCAGAATTTGATGTTACGGAGAATCAACGTCACTAAACCAGGACCAGATGGCATCTGGCGAGCGCTCACGGGGAGAAAATTCGAATACCACGGGGCAGGATGGGGGTTGCGGATAATCCCATATCTTGTTGAGAGGTGTTGAAAATTTGAGAAGATGATAGAGCTTGAGTAATTCCTCATTCCGCCTTCCACTAAGCGGGCCCGGAGGCTATTTTTGGCGCAAAGTCTATTTTTAGACTATGTCTATTTTTAGACATATGGATCATAGTCTATGAGTTGCAGGATGTTATTTATGGATGATTGGTCATGTTGGTAAAAATAGATGGACCTCTATTTTTAGACATTAGGCGGAATCTATTTTTAGACTGCCAGGCTAAAAATAGAACAGTCAAATATTATTAACCCTTAATAATATTTATACTATAAACATTATCTTATCCTCTTGGAGCACTTCAGTTTGATGCTTGGATGTGGCACATGCAGCTGATAGAAGGAAATACGCTTTTCCTAAGGGTTAGTTGAGCTATTGCATGGTTGACTTCAGTTAGAAATCATGTGGCAGAGTTTGGTGGAGTTGATGAGACAGTTGGTGGAGTTGTGTTCTGTTTAAACTAGTTGAACTAGTTGTATTTAGTCTAACTGATAAATACACTAGTGATGAGTGGTGTGAATTAATTATTAATTAATTCACTAATTATTGACTCATAAATCAACTAAATAACACATCAGTTAACTACAATGCATGGACAGTTCAGTGGAGACCAGTGTTAGAGGTGGGTGAAAGGGTGTGTGTGACTATCAGTTGTGACCATGATTGTGCATGAGACTTGCACACCAATTGATGGAGATTTCCAATGAGGATTGCACAGTTGGAGCTAGTGGGAATCGAACTTGGATCTCATTCATTCTCATCTTGGATTTCGCAGTAGAGGCAGGCAAACAGCGGAGGAGATTTGAACCTGTGACTTGTTCAGATCTGAGCTAGTTTGTGTGTAACTTTTGGAGATAGTACTGAGTACTTGTGAGGAGTATTGTGCTATGTATTGTTACATGTTCTCCATCATTATAATATACAGATAGTTGGGGGTTTTCAGCTATTGCTTTCCCCATTACATACTGTGTTGATATGTGTGCTTGATTATGTTTTAATGAGCGCATGTGACTGCTTTCTATTTCTGCATATTGATGATCAATTGTAGAAGAGGTTATGTACTATGCATGAAGCTTAAATAGTGTGTAATCAGGATAATCTTGGTGAATAACTCAGCAAATTATTCAAATTTCTACATGATAATACTATTGTTCTCAAAATTATGTTTTGATCTAGGGTCATGTCTCAATACGAACCACCAATCCCTATCCAACACATATGGGTAAAAGAACACCTGGTTGCAGTGTTTGGGGAAAACATAGGGCTCCTTAGCTTCACCCCACATCTTTCTAGAGTTGATACATATCAGCCTACTATTGTGATCTTCCTTTACATTATTTTGATCAAAGGTATCCCACCACTTGCACCTAAAAATAACACAATGGAAAGAAGAGAAATCCACTTCAATGATCTCTTGTATCTTTCTGACGTAACCTAACGTCCCTTGTACTAGGTTTTGATCACGGTGGATAGCTCGAATATATTGATCAAACTCGACTTCCACTCCACAATCTTGTGTCATGTGTCCATCATCAGCATTTTCTGTGCGAAACAAGTGTCCATATGCCCACATAGAAGGGAACAAATTGACCTATAAAAAAAGATAAAAAATGATAGTGTCATATGTCATATAATAACCCAACTGTTAAAATATGAAATATACATGTAATTAAATTTCAAAGGTGCATTATTAAGTTTAAAATGTACATAAATAAATTATTACCAAGTGGGTGCACCCAATCCCTACATTGTAATGTTCCAAATTTTGCAATAAGGTAATTGGAACATTAATTTTGATTTTATGATAATAAAAGGAATAAAATCGGTAAGGGAGCCCATGCAGCAGCAAAATAAACTCTCCTAAGGTGCAAAGAGTCACTTAAGTGGCTAAATTTGGCATTCCCTAGTGTGAAAAGGGCCAAAAGCAAGTTAACTAGACCATGGTTGACAAAGTCAACAACGTGGCTAAGAGGAGAAGCTTGCACATGAAGACTGCGCAGTTTGGAAAGGAGGGAAATTAGAGGATGAGAGAAACCCCAATGGGTGGGGTCCATGGCAAGGAAGCATTCCTTGCATAAAAAGGTGAAGGAGAGCCATTGTTCATTTTCATGATTGATTTTGCAGCTCTCTTAAGTTGTTCAACTAAGATAGCGTGTGCTACTTAGCACAAGGGAGATTTCTGTTTAGAAGTCTTCTCTCCTTCATTGGGAAGCCTTGGAGGAGTTTTTCTTCATCTTCCTCACATCTAGGCTTGAGGCCAAAGCCATCTCTTTCAGCTACAGTGTTTCTGTTGGGCAGATTCATTGGAGTTGCTGGAGGTAGCAGTGAGGGATCACCATCCCACCATTTCCTAAGCTAGTTTTGAAGAGGAGGAGTTTCTTCTTTCTTTAAGAAATCAGCAGAGGACATTTCCGGAGCTTTATTGCAGATTTTGGGATAAGGCCAAGTGTTTCATCTCAACTCCAGCGCAGTCACTCCCTCTTACAACGTTATTTTCAGAGGGCATTTGTAGGAGGATTCACCAGGGGAATCAGAGTGTAATCTTCAGTGAAAGGGCCAGCCTTTCACTTAGAAGATCATTGGAGGAGGTTTCTATATTGTTTACAACATTCTTTCCCTTCTCCATTCATGTATTATTATTGAGTTTCAGCAGCTACACTGCAACTCCAACATTTTTGTATTTTATCATTTTGTACATGTATTGCTGCCAATCCTTCTAAGGATTGTTAGTTAGTTATTTTCAGGGGTTGAGAGCTTTCTTCCCCTCATTTCTTGAGTTGTTAATGATATATCATCATATTTCCATATTATGTGTTGCAGACTCCTCATGTAACTGCGCAGTCATGGCTAGGGCAACAATATGTAGCAATGTAGCCTTGAGTTTACATGTATATTCTTGATTGAGGCTATATTGAGAGGGATCTTCCTCAATATTTGTATATTATTTGATGTTTCTACTTTATATATCAGACATGCACTCTTCTTATGCATTATGATGTATTATTTCACTGTTGTTCATTATTGAAGTCCAGGTGTTGTTGTGGTTCATCTCTTTTGAGCAAGATCTTCCCGAGGAAGAAATATTTGCATAGCTATAGGCAGAGTCTGAGGAAGGGCCAAATAGCCTTCGGTTCTCATCCTCTCTTTAGAGGTGAAATAACTGGTAAAATCCCTGTTAGCCACCTATAAAAATTTGTCATATCAAATGGTGGCTAAATCTTTTTTAAGCCTTCAAGAAACAATTTCATGTCCAAATTGTTAGTTCTTAAAGTCTTATGATGATATTTACCCTTTGAGTTAATCTTCACTGTTGTTTCCCTTTAATCCTAAAGAACCTTGCTGTTAACCAAAGAAATTGCTTCTAAAAACTCCATTTTTCACCATTTACCTCTTCATTTCACTCCCACAACACTTCCATTTTCACCCATTATTCCCTTCATAAAATCCCTCTATTAACCTTCATTTGACTTATAAATCATCAAAACCCCCCTTTAGAACATTTTATTCCCCCTTATTTGGTTTTAAATCCCTTCATTTCACCTACCGGAACCCTTACTTGGCCTTAAAAATCCTTGTTTCTGGCTTAAAAACACCCTTTCTGCACTATGAGGTGCCCAAGCCCCCAAGGGCTTATTTCTTTTAGCCCCTTTCCTCATGTGTCCTAAAAGCCCCACAATCGGGCGCTAAAGGGTTTAAAAAACCTTTCCAAACCCATTTTTCCTTATATTTTTCATTTCCGACATATAATTTTTAAAACGAATCTGGACCATTGATCTAAATAGATCAACAGCCCTCGGGCACTCATTCCTCCAGCCCGTCCATCTTGTTGTCCCTTTTCCCTTTCAAACACTCCGTCCCTTTATCAAATCTCGACCGTCCGTCAAAAATATCTAACGATCGAGATTAAACCCGATAAGCCAACACCATGGACCCCGCCAAAGCTTTGAACCCTGCACATTGCCCCCCATCGTGCTCAACCCGCACCGTTGGATCTGGCCCCTCCGATCCAATGGCTTACGTTGCATTTCACGCAATTTTTGCACCCAAATGTTAACGCCAAAAAATTACGCGATATGGGCGGTATTGAAAGGGACACGTGTCAAAGGTGTATGGAATCGCGTTGTTTTTGTGAATATCGCCTACCACCCCCCCGCGAAAACCGCTGTCGGTTTTCCGCTAAACCATCATCCTCCTCCAACGTCATTTTCACTTTTAAATCTCAGTCGTCGATCTCTAAGATCGAATGGCCCACAATAGATCACGACCCCATTCGTTTGCCTTTCATCCATTCTCCCAAACATTTTCATCGGATGATCTCCATTGTTGATTATCCTAATCCAACGATTCTTGTTCGCTGTCGCGCCCAAACTTCATTTTTAACTTGGTTAGCTGTTCTGCCAGGTTTCGACCCTTATTCCGTTGCATTTCCTCATCCTCAAGCGCTCCATCCCCTCCATTAAACCTCTGAAAGCAGTCTTTACCACATCCACAGGTTTTCTTAACGATTTTTTGTGTTTTTTGCAGGATTTAATGGTGGTTGCTCTGTGTTTTTCCACAGTCACAGACAGGTGACCATATGAGCCCAAAATGACAATTATGTGGCTTAAATAAAATGAAGAAAAGGATCTGTAGGGCTTGAAATCCACGTTTAAATCATCTGGAACACGATCCAGGGTTTAACATAAACCCTCCAACTACATAAAGCCACCTATGTAAACAAGCAACAAAGTGTATCAGTAATGAAGAAATTAACAGTAAAGGGATTAATGCCTAAGCCTGAAGATCAGAGTTTTAATCCTAAGGTTTAAAGAAACAAAGACAATATCAGAGAATGAAGACCCGAAGCAAAGATCAAGGTTAATTAAGCCTAAACACAAAGTAAAGACAGATTAAAGTGTTTTAAGGGAAAACAAAGAAAAATATCAGTAAAGGAGGCCTCCACTGCCACATCAGAGGCTATTTATCCTCTTCAACTACCAAAGTGCCACCTGTAGCCTCAATAAATCAAATGAAGGCATAGTTATTGCCCAGTCAGTGATATTTTTTCCTAAAGACAGCCAGAGTTATTGCCAACTTGCCTAAAGAGTTTTAAAGTCAACAAAAACTGCCAAGTAGCTTAATACTTAGTGAAAACCAATTAATACAGAGAAAATATCAGAAAACTTCTCTATTGAGCCTCTCAAAGATAGAGAAGCATTAAAACTTGTAATAATTGAACTAGAGATTTTATTTTTCATCCCACCTCCTCTTTCTTCTATAAATACTTCTAAAGAAGATGAGATGTTGTTGGTTGTTGGATTGTTGATGTAATACTTGTGCTCGAAACTTTCTGCATGTAAATAGTTCTCAGAGGCTTTGAAGCACTGTTTGTAGTCAAAGAAGTTAGGTTGAGAATAGAAGTTGTTGCTGTACTAAAACATTGGACTTGAAGTATGTAACTGGATTAACATCAATATACAAGTTGATTCATGGGATCCTGGTCTATACCATTGGTGATGTACCTCTCATTGTACTTGTTTTCCTTCTTATGTTTTCCATAAAATTGTCCATTTTTGTCTGATAAAGAACAACAAATATAGATCTAGGATTTACTCTTTGAAGTACCCTACTCTCACTGATAAGCTTTATCTCCATGTTTTCCTCCTATTGTGTATTTAAGAATGATTTAATACAGTCCAAACAATCAAGGAATGTTGGTGAGCCCATGTCTTATTGTCTAAAATTTAAACATTGTTCTTGAATGATATTTTCATTACATGCTAAGTAGAGTTGGACTAGGAAATTTTATGGTTAGTCCTATCTCCTAGTTCTTTCTCCAAAGGTTGTTTGAAAGTTTCCCTAAGAGTATGTTGAAAGCAAGCCTAGATTTTAATGATATCTTACTTAATCTTAAGCTACACTTTGTTTTCTTATATGTTTTCATCCTTTCTGAAGGTAGTCATGTGGATTACTGGATTGTTTGTCCAATAAGTTGGCTTTAGTACAAGTTTGTCCAAAGAAGTCTATGGTTAGCCCTGTTTTTTGGTTTACTTCAAAACAGTTACTTAAAAAGGCTTTTTCTTGTTCAGCAGAGTTAATTAATTCTTGATTGAGTTGTTAGCTTTACTTTGTTCTCAACACTTTAATGTTCCATTCCATCATTTTATCTAAAAAGACCCTTTGTTATAGATGACTTGCCCCATGGACCACTCTTGAAACTATTGTGCAATTAAAACCTTTTGTGACTCCATAGCCCAATGGATTAAGTGCAGTTTTAGACCTATCCTATCAGTTGAACCTTGTTTTTATTATTCACATCTCCACACCTTTGAAACCCTTTCATTCTCAGGACTTTCCACTCAATTAAAGATCATACCCAACCAACCAAAAACAAACAAAAACCCTTATTCTTAATAACTAGCTTAATATCATACTAAAACCTTAAAAGATAAATCAATATTTGCACTTATAGAGAGATCCCTCTCTGAATTCAGGAGGGCTAGATCCTAGAATCCCAAAGCGGTTTTATGATGTAGTCTCTGCAGCGTTTAGTCTTACCACTCTACTAAATTACAGAGACCTAACATTTTCTGGTGACCATACTGGGGACTTTATGAAGTAATAGATAACTTCACAACTCAGATAATCCCATTTTTAACAATGAACCAAGTGTTTTCCTAGAGTGGTTTTGATTCTTGATGGTTAACAAATTTCAAAGCCCTGAAATCAAATAAAAACTCTTCATCTGGTGACTCCACTGAAGATCAGTAGACTTGTTGATTTTCCTTGGTATTCAAACCTATTAATGGTGGTGGACCATAAAACATTTTACCTTCTAAAAGCTAAAAATTTCCACCTTGTGACTCCACAATCCTAAATAGACCTAAAGACTCCACTGGGAAACCCTTTATCATAACATCATTCAAACTCAGTTAAGAAGACTATGAGGATTAAAGTTTTCTTACTAAAAGATCAGTTAGCCTCCTAAAGATTGTCATATTTGGTTAAAATTTTCTTGTCATTGGGTCTAATACACAACACTGTGGCTTCAAAAATAATTCATACTAGAGCCTATCCTGACCCAAATCCTCCTGAGATAGTTGATAATCCTGAAAGTATACTTAGGAAATCTCCTAAGGCCAAAACTTCAACTATTGTTAGGTCACTCCATAGAGCTAATTCTGTTCCTAAAAACCTTATAGCTCTACAAGATTCACAAGTTGACTTAAGAAACCCATTCAGAACTGGGTCACTTGATGATATAAATCAGATTGATTTTGAGTCTCCATCTTCATCCCAAGATAGAGGTGAACATCCTGGTAGCAGAGAAACTACTCCACCTGATTTACATTTCCTTCATAATTTTGGTTTCTCTCATCCTATATCTGCTCAACAATCTCTTGATGGTCCTGTTATCCATACACCCATTTTTCAAACCACACCATTTCACCAACCACCTCCCCTCTTACATCCTCCACTTGTAAACCCCCCAAATTTTCCACAACCTCCTATCATGGCAACATGGTATGGTCCCCTAATCCTTCCTTTACCTCTAGTCAATCTGCCACAGGACTATCAGTCTAAGATACCATTATATGATGCCAGTGGTGCTATTGCTGCTTCACAACATGTGGACAAGATGAATGACTATTTTGATAGGAATGAGATTGATTATGAAACTGTCAAACTTAGGTTATTTGCTCAAAGTTTAGGGGGAGAAGCAAGAAAATGGTTCAAAAGCTTAACCCCTAACAGTATTAATGATATCCAAGCTCTCCATCAGTTATTCTTAAACAAATGGGAAGTTAGAAAAAACCCTCTCCAAATACTTTCAGACTACAATAATCTTAGAAGAAACACTGGGGAAAGTGTTCAAAATTATTGCACTAGGTTCAATAGTGTCTATAATGCACTACCCCCAGAATTGAAACCTCCACAAGGTTCAGCCTTGACCAAATTTCCTGAAGGATTTGATCCTGAAATGGCCTATCAGCTGAGAGAGAGAAATCCTTTAACTTTAGAAGATATGCAGAAAGGAGCCTTAGCTGTGGAAGTAAATCTAATTGAGAAAAGAGCCAAAATGAGAAATGAAAAGAAAGTATCATTTAGGGAGGAATCTGCACCTTCCACATCTAGCTCAAAAATGGAAAGAATGATGGAAGAGATGATGAAGAAGATGAGCATACTTGAGAGAGCACAAGCTAGAGAAAACCAATCATCTCCCTAAAACAGAAATCAATCTCAAAATCAAAATCAGAACTTTAGGAGAAACTAACCTCAAAACAGACAGAGAGAGGATGATCAACAGATCAAACCTCCTTTTCAAGAAAACTATGTAAGTGAGGTTGAATAAACAATTGAACAAACAGAGGAAGATGACATAAACATGCTGGGAGTAGACAGTGATACTTTTGATGTTCCTCACAATAGGAAACAAGTTTTATATACACCCTATGATGATGGAAGAATGGAAGAAGAAAATTACTATCAAGAATTGGAAAATGTCATCATAGAGACTCCAAAAGAATATGACCTTAGGAGTAAGAAGAATCAAGAAACTCCCAAGAACAAAACCTCTGAAAATTCTACAAAAAATATCCCTGCAAGTAAACCCAAAGTTACAAAACAAAAAGATAAAACAGTTGTTACACAGTAATTTGTCACCGTCCCTACCATTCCCCGTCCTGCACAATGGAGGACCCATTTCGTGACCTGTGAACATTGTCATGCCTTGAAAACATTATCAATGCATTCCTCTAAGCATGAGCTTTATCTGCCCTTGAGACATCTCCTTGCAAAAATCATGAAAAACATCCCTTTTGGCATTGGCGCGGGAAGGCAGTTCAGTACTCGCGCCAATGGGGAAAATCCTGCAAATAGGTCGCGCCACTTGGCGCTCTGTCATAGAGCAGCAGTCGCGCCACCCATTTTAGGGAATGTTTTTTAAATATGGATGGCGGAAGTTGAGTTCCAACAAACTCACAAACCATTGCCTATCTTGAGTTGGGAGGTTTGGCTGCGGGAGTTCTATGGAAGGGAAGTGGTTTTGCCACCTCTCATGGAACCTTCCTTGTTGATAGGGCCAATCCCATGATAATAGGGATCCCAACTCCCTCCTTCCCCATCTATAAAAGCCTGCTCAAATCCATGGCAAGCTAGTCTTGAAGTGCCTAAGCTTTGTATCTCCATATTCCCAAGAGCCTTTGTGTTGTAAAGAATCCTCTCTTTCCCTTAAGGCCGACTCAAGTAAGGAGACCATTGTCGAGAGACTCCGGAGAGGTTTTCCCTTTCCTTGGCGAGCTTTGCGAGACGTGGACGACTGGAGACCCATCCGAAGGAGACCGCGACGTCAGAACTTGGTTGCAATCTCTCTTCGTTTATTATTTAATAGATGATTCTGATTATGGTTCCACTCTGTTTTCCATCATGTTAATGTGAGTAACATCCTTTCTGACTGATATTTAGTTACGTATGTCGGTTTCTATGCTTGTATCTGTTCGTTTCTTCCATGTGCAGGTGTTCATCTGCGGAGATCGTGGAGGGATTGTGATCTGCCGAGGCTGAGGAACGGGGACGCTTCTTCTTCAGATCATAGCGTTGGAATCCAGGTAGGCTTCTTCTCCTAGTCTTTCCATTCGTAACTAGGAGCTTGCGTCATAACATTGTTTGATTGTTGCTAGACCCCTGCTGGGCTAGTAGGGATCGCCTCTGTCCGCAGAGAGGATTTACCTCCTCAACAAATTGGCGACTCCGCTGGGGATCGTCCGGTTTTCATTGTCTCGTTTATGTTGTTTCGCTTTGATCGTTTTTCCTTGCTTGATGAACCTTCTGGGTTGGATTCTTTCATTGTTTTAGCTTCTTGGTTTGCTTAGCTTGTATTGGTCTGCTTCTGGAGTAGCTTGTTTTTAATTTTTGCTGAGAAACTCGACTGGCGCGGTTTTTAACCCGACAGTCGCGCCAATTGGCGCACGTTGCCTTTGTCTAGCCCGCGCCAATTGACTTCTGGCGCCAGTTTCACACTTACAGTCGCGCCACCCCTGTGAGTTTTTTGAGTTTCTTCATTTTTGGGCTCTCTAGATTTGATCAATGCTTTTCTTCTTGATTTTCCGACTGCCTGAGTGTGTTGGAGTCTTGTTTGGCTGGGAATTCACCTCTGTCCTTTGGTTTTTTGCTTCTATCTACCGATTTCACGTTTTGAGCCCTAGGGCATCTAGTGGCTTAGTGTATCGAGCCCTCCTTGGGAGGTTTGGTGTCTTGATTGTCCTGTCAACTTGCTGATTGATTCTCCACGTCCTCTTAGTAGTCGTTAATTGTTTTGTTGCGTTTTTTGGGTGATTGTTCATTCCTTCATTCGAAATTCGTTTGGCCTTGCTTTGGACCTAGATCACACGGTCCATTGGAAGCTTTTGAGTCTTTTCTTTGCTTTGAGAGACTTTGGTCGATTTGGGGATCTGATTGCTTGCATTGTTGAGTGAATTTTGTGTGTTTCGCTCTCTTGAATATCGTTTCTCAAATTGTTCCTTTTGTTTTCAGTGCACATTAGCTATTAAACATTGAAAATCAAAAAAAAAAAAAATCTCTTTTGCTTTTGTTAATTAGTGCAAATTGTGATCTTTTCCATATCGCTAGTGATTAGTGTTTTGAATGAAAAGTTTTCAATTGCATTAGTTGCATTAGAGATATTGTTGTTTGTCTTCCGTTCATTTCGTTTGTATAAAAGCTCTCAACTCTTCTCTAACTAGTTTTCATCGAACGAAATGTTGCACTGTGGCATATAGCTTTGCATTTAGGAGTCTTTCGAGACACTACATACGATAGGGCCTGGAAATTGAAACTTAATTGAAGATAAACTATAAAATTTATTCAATTAACCTAAGGCAGCATTGGAACTTAACGAAACATATTTAGAAGGTCTAGGCTAGAGACGTGTTCCGGCGTCGTTAAACCTAGCAGCTGTCGTTCGCCTGTTGGCTTTAGACAGCGCTAGTACGGACTTGCGCTCCCCGTACCGTCGCGTATATAAAGGGAGACCCCTCTAGGTTTTCAATCCTTTATCCACAGAAAGCCGAGTCTGCCGCCCTATACCCGTGATACACCGAACACAGCATTCGGGGAGACTACCTGCACGTACGGAAAGTCCTTGGTCGATTTCTGTTTCATTTTTGAAACCAAGGTGTATATTGCAGTTCACGGATATTTGGTACACCCTTTGTGCCTAGTTTTTCCCGAGCAGTCATTTGGTCTTTTCTGACTCCCTAAACTTGAAAAGACCGTCAAGCGCTTGTCCTTTCACGCTTGTGTCAACTCTGAAAGAGATAGAGTCATCTTTTTATCGTTTCTCGACTCTTAAAATATGAAACGGTAGAATTTCTTACTTTCCAATGTGGTAAAATTAATCGCCCACGATTACACACCTGTTTAGACATTTCTTGTTGATTGTTTGATCGTGTGTCTTAACTCGTTTTCAGCCCGTGTGTGTGTTTTCTCTTTTTCTCTAGTCTTTTGCCACGGTGGCGGAACCTTCGGTTTCGTCTACTGGTAGTCCTTACACGGACGATTCTTCAGAAGCTTCTCAGCCTTCTGTTGAACCACAGCAGCCTGTTGTTTCCGAGTTTCCCGACGGGGGACCAGTTCTCGCCGAGCAACCCTTTGGAGGACCAGTTGAGTTCAATTGGCCCTTTTCGGACCCTGTGTCTGAATTGAGATTAGGAGCTGATTTCCTTTCTCTTACATCGGGTTCACCGTTCGTTGCTGCTGTTTTTCCTCCTAGTCCTCGCCGTCTTTTGCGTGATTTAACGGCAGGATCAACCATGAGTGATTCTGGTGAGGAAATTCCGGGGTCTGATGACTATCAGCGCATCCCTCATAGATTGTTTGAGGGAGACGACTCTGAGCTGGCTACCATGTCGTCAGCCAGTCCTTCTTTACCGCAGGGATACAGATCTCTGGGTCAGATCATTTCAGCTGCTGCCTCTATGGGAATATCATCTCCTGCTTCGAGGCCAGCTGTCACTACACCCGGGGTGTCTCCTTCGACGCCCGTCACTTCTGTTCCCGTTCGGCCCACTGTTTATGTGGCTGCCTCTTCTTCTGTTGTCTCGGCTACCAGGGCTGGGCCAACTCCTGAGGATTTTTATCTAGCTACTGCTATACCGGAGAATATCTCTCCGGAGGAGTATCGGTTGTTTTTTCAACAGCCGAACGCCGGAGCTGGACAGATTCCCCAAGATCCTTACCGATCTTTCTTTTCGCACTATGCACAGGACGGCACTCCCGTGTATGGTTTCCCGGGTCAGTTAGACGAGCACGGGGAGGTTTTGCGCCTTCCTGCTCCTGAGGCTTATCTGTATGCTCAAGGTTTACCGTACAACCAGGCTTATAACCCGCAGGGACAACCTTTCCAAGGCCAACCTGCAGGCCAACCTGGCTATCTGTACAACCCACAGGGACAGCCCATCCAAGGCTACTCTGCGGGCCAGCAAGGGCCATTGTACAATCCGCAAGGACCATATTATAGCCCTGTTGGTCAACCTGCTCAGCCTCAGCCGGGGTATCAACCGGGACCGACCTATGGTCCCGGGGGGCAAATCCAGCCTTCTTTACCGATGCAACCACAATATCCTGTTGTCTCTAACGTTGCATATCAGCCAGGACCATCCTATGGTTCTGCTTCAGGTCAAACTGGTTTCCAGCAAGCACCTGGTCTTGTTCCACCACCAGGCCAACCGGCTCATCCGGTACAACCTGGTGTCCCGCCTCCAGGCCAGCCGGCTTATTCGGTGCAACCTGGGGCCCACTTACAACCAGGTCAACCTGCGCAACCAGCGCCGCCTGTTTATCCGGGCCAACCTGGTCATTCAGGCCAGCCCCCTCACTCGGGTCAACCTATTCATTCAGGGCAGCCCTCTCATTCCGTTCACTCTGCTCAACAGCCTGTTCATTCAATGCCGCAACCAAATCAACAGCTGCGACCTACGTACCAGGCTCCGCAGGGTTCCACTTATCAGCAGCCTACTCATCCTCAGAGTGGTTATTATCCTCATGGTCAGTCTCAACCGAACTATAACCACCCTGGAGGCTCTTAGTATTATCCTCCTCCACCCGGTTCTACCTACGCTCAGCAGCCAAATCCAAACGCTGCTTATACAGGGCAAACGCCTAATCAGGGCCCGAACCCTGGTTATCAAGCCCCGCACTATGGTTACCAGAATCCAAATCAGTCTGGCTATACGAATTATGCCCCCTACGGTCAGAATCCTGCGGAACAGAACCCGTGGGGGCAGGGATATTCACAACCATCGTGGAGCATGGGTACCGGACCTTATCCTGGGACTGGCATGACAGTTAACCCTCCATTGCCGTTCCTGGCTACCTTGGAACTGCCGGACGTTTCAAAGTTGACCAATGATCCGATTTCACATAATCCATATTGGCCTCCGGTTCCCACCAAGATACCAGGAGATTGTCCCAAGTTTGAGGGCAAAGCCGGCGAAGACCCCCAGGCGCATGTGATGACGTACCACCTCTGGTGTTCGTCTAACTCTTGGGTCGACGATTCGATTCGTTTGCGTCTTTTCCAGCGTACGTTAACAGGAGCTGCTGCTAAGTGGTACATAGAACTATCCCATGGTATTTTTCAAGATTTCAACTCGTTAGCCATGGCTTTCCTCACGCATTTCCAGTTACCGGTCCGATATGAGGCCGGGACGCACATCCTGACTTCTCTGAAGCAGGACACGGCCACTCACATCTCGGATCACATACATGAGTGGCGGCGCCGTCGTCGACTGATCAAGTTTCACATACCTGATCAGATTTTGACTCATTGGTTCACCACCTCCTTTGTGAATAAAATCGCTCAGGATATTGCGATGGG
Organism: Pinus albicaulis; assembly: GCA_034641835.2. Lineage (NCBI taxonomy): Eukaryota > Viridiplantae > Streptophyta > Pinopsida > Pinales > Pinaceae > Pinus > Pinus albicaulis. The sequence continues at coordinate 1,446,519,556 of CM076581.1, forward strand.
AGCGTGTGTGACGGAGGAACAAGCTATCGCGCGTGCCCAGTACCTGGATCTTGTCTATTCGCAGTCTGGCACGCTTTATGACATCTTGACTGATGCTCCACGGCCCGTAACCACTAAGGCTCTGCCTACCCCTACGGTGGATGGTGTCATTGGTTCCGTCTCTCAAAATTCGAAGAAGTCTTCGAATGGGAAGCAGAAGGCTAATTCTTCCAACAATACCTCTGCTAATCCCGCCTCATCCGATTCTGGTAAAACCGCGGAGGTGAATGCCATCCAGGCTAATCCTGCGGACAAATCCTCCAAGGGGAAAAAGAAGGGCAAAGGAAAATCAAAATCTGATGCCCCGAAACCGGAATCTAAATCTCGAACTGAGGATGGCTCACAACGTAAGCCGAAATTCCCTTGCCTCATCTGTGAAGGTGACCATTATACTAAGGATTGTCCACGATGGTCCGAGGTTAGTCAACTTCTTAAAGGCTCAAAAGGGACTCCGGCTGTTTTAAAAGAGCCATTTCCATCTCAGCAGACCCAGATGGTCGAACAGGCGTCACCATCTGCACCGTTTGGGTCTCAAGTTTTCATGATGAAGACCAATGCACCTATCACTATCGCTACGCGGTCGAAGGATTACAATGAACCGCGGCAGGCGCCCGGGAAGGCCGTTGCGGATGGGCCGCCTCCCCCACCTGCCTCCGGTCCATTGGAAATCGAGAAGCCGACTCTCGAACCCGTTGTGAAGCCACCTCCCAAGGGTGTTCTTCGGAGATCCTCGTATAATCCAAACGCTCGTGCCGCTCAACATTACAGTATTGTTGAGGATCTGGCACAGGCGCCATGTGCTATGTCCGCACTTGAGGTTCTTCAAAGTTGTCCTTCACAACGGAAGGCCTTACTGTCTGCAATCGGTGGTATCGATCCCGCCGACTCGAGCCTTCTCACCTTCGATCTGGAGAATTTTACTCCCCGGCTTCCACATCAAATCGGTTTGGTCATTCAAGTCGGGATTAATGGTCTGAACATTCATAGGGCCGTCGTAGATGAGGGTGCATCTACCTGCGTTATGTCCTCCGCTTGCTGGAAGGCCATCGGCTCTCCAGCTTTGTCGTCATCTCCCAATGCCCTTGAGGCATTTGATGGTCGGGAATCTAAACCCCTGGGAGTTCTCGAGAGTCTTGCAATCACATTACAGGGAAAAACTGTCAACGTGGAAGTAGAAGTGGTTGACGCTAAACTCAACTACAATATACTTCTTGGCCGCAGCTGGACCCATGCCATGCTTTGCGTGCCGTCTACCGTCTTTCGATTCATTAAGTTCCCTCACGAGGGCAAGATTGTCACGGTGGATCAGTTGTAATTTTTCACCTCTAGCTCTGAGAACAACGTGCCATACATGGATCAAATTCCGAATCCCCCAGACAGCATAGGACCTGGTCTTTTCAAAGACCCAGTCCTCATGGGTATTTTCCCCGCACCGCCACCGAATACCGCTCAAGTCAACATGTTGTCCAAGACTGATGACCCCTGGCTCATTCCTACACCTGAGCAGGTATATGAGTTTGGAGAATCCATGCCTTTAACGCCAGTAGAGATCAGCTACTGTGAGATTGTTGCCGCATCGGACCCTCCACCTCCTCAGCATGCTCCGATGAGCATGGCTCTCGACGTCTACTCGCAATCCCCCTGGATTGGTCAGGCTGATTCACCTGATCCTCTCAGAGAGACTTTTCCTTCAGATGAGGCTATCATTGAAACCATGTCTCTTGAGGAGCTGCCCTAGGGCGATGGACATCATCGCTCCTCGTTTTTTCCCAGCTTGGGGGCAATGACTAATTGTCTGGAGCGCTGTGCTACTCAGGTTCCTTCCCCTCCTCTTCAAACACCGATCTTGATGCACGAGGTCTTTTCGGAAGGTAATCTGAGTAACATTACTCAAACTGTTCCAATCAACATCTCTGTTAAACCAGGGATTGTTGAGAACATTCGTGTGGGTGTGACTTGTTCTCCCGAGGAGATTCAGGTCTATACTGAGCTTTTCAGAGAATTCAGAGATGTTTTCGCATGGTCCTACGAGGAAATGTCGGGAATTGATCCTAGTATTGTCGTGCACGAGATTCCAACCTATCCAGGTGCGAAACCCGTACGCCAACGCTTACGTCCCATGCATCCTCGGAAAGCCGCCGCTATCAAGGCAGAAGTTGAAAAACTTCTGAACGCGGGTTTTATTTATCCTATCCCCCTTAAAGAATGGGTGTCCAATATCGTCCCTGTCGATAAAAAGCAGGGTACCATTTGAGTCTGTGTGGATTATCGCGATATCAATCGCGCCTGTCCTAAGGATAATTATCCCACTCCGTTTATCGACCAGATCATCGACGATTGTGCCGGGAGTGAGATCTATTCCTTAATGGACGGTTTCTCAGGCTATAACCAAATCAATATTGCACCTGAGGATCAACATAAGACCACATTCATCTATCCATGGGGCACTTTCGCGTACAAAAAACTCCCGTTCGGCTTAAAAAACGCTGGCGCCACGTTTCAGCGTGCGATGTCCTACGCTTTTCATGATATTCGCCATATCGTCCAGCCTTATCTGGACGACTTGCCAGCCCATTCGGGTAAGCGAGAGGACCATCCGGAGCATCTCCGCCAGATATTCCTTCGTTGCAGACACTACAATATCAGGCTCAACCCTCATAAGTGCGTCTTCTGCGTTGATTCTGGCCGTCTTTTAGGCTTTATAGTCTCGAAAGATGGAATTCGCCTTGACCCTCTAAAGGTTGAGGCCATCGTAAATCTCCCATCACCCTCCTCCCTGTATCAGTTACAGAGTCTGCAAGGGAAAGCGAATTTTCTTAGGCGCTTTATCCCGAATTATGCCGAGGTGGCCAAAGGATTCACTCGTTTGTTAAAGCAGAATGTTCCCTTTCATTGGGACGAAATTGCTCAAGAATCCTTTGAGAAGCTGAAGACATTGCTTGTCAATGCTCCGTTGCTTCGTCCTCCGGACTACCACCGCGACTTTACTTTGTATCTAGCCGCCGCATTTAGCACCATCGCCATGGTCTTGGTGCAGGATGACAAGAACGGTGATGAACATGTTGTTTATTACCTGTCTCGGAACCTTCTCGACCCGGAAACGCGTTATGCACATGTTGAGAAGTTGGCCTTAGCAGCCGTACACGCCGTACAACGCTTTCGCCATTACATCCTTTTGCGCACAATAACAGTGGTTTCAGACTGCAACCCTATGACGTATATTCTTTCTAGACAATTACTAGGGGGCAAGTACTCCAAATGGATTGTGATCCTGCAGGAGTTTGACTTGGAGTTCACCACCGCCAAGTCAACTAAATCACTGGTCTTCGCGGATTTGATATGTTCTCTCCCTACAGACTCTGTTCCCTCACACTCTGAAGACCATATACCGGATGAAATGCTTTTTCTTATCAGTACTCGAGATCCTTGGTACGGCGACATCATAGTGTATCTTCAGACCGCGACTTTCCGGTCTGAATTGGATAAAACTGCCCGCCGTCGGATTCGGCACCAGTCCCAACCCTACCGTATAGTAGGAGATACTTTATATCGCATTGGAGTAGATTCGGTGCTCCGACGATGCCTTACCTTGGAAGAGGCTGAAAAAGTATTAAATGACTGTCACAGTGGCGCCTGTGGCGGACATATGTCCGGGTATGCTACTGCCCAGAAGATTCTACGGGCAGGTTATTTCTGGCCTTCCATATTCAAGGATTGTATCACTGCAGTCCGAAAATGTCATCCATGCCAGATTTTTCAGCGCAAGATGCGTGCGCCGCCGTTGCCATTGCATCCCGTTATTACCGTCGGCCCTTTTGCGAAATGGGGCGTGGATTTTATGACGTGTAACCCTCACTCGGCCGGGGGGCATGCGTATATCATTTTCGCCGTCGACTACTTCACTAAGTGGGCCGAGGCGATGCCTACACTAGCTGCTGACGGGAAAACGGCTGCTTCATTTATATTCAACCATGTTATTGCACGATTCGGGGTTCCTCAAGCTATCGTCACTGATCACGGTACTCATTTCCGCGATTACATGATGGCGAAGCTGACTTCAGCGTTGGGCCTGCGTCACGACAGCTCAACACCATACTACCCTCAAGCGAATGGTCAGGTTGAAGCGGTGAACAAGGTTTTGGTCACTATGCTTCAGCGAACAGTTGGGATTCATAAATCCAATTGGCATCTCCAACTGTTCTCAGCTCTCTGGGCGTACCGAACATCTACTAAGAGTGCAACCGGATTCACACCATTCCAATTGGTGTATGGTCTGGAAGCTACTCTGCCGGTTGAATGTGAAATTCCTTCGCTTAAATTAGCTGTGGAGCTCTTACCGGATACTTCTCCTGAGGAAGAACGTCTTCTGTATCTCGAACGGCTGGATGAAACCCGTCGTCTAGTTGCTTTGATGATCGAAGCACAAAAGAAGAGGGTCAAAAATCATTTTGATCAATCTGTTTCTCCTCGTTCTTTCATTGAAGGAGACCTCGTCCTCTTGTACGATCAGGCACATGATAAGCTTGGAGCCGGTAAGCTCCAGCCTATGTGGCACGGGCCCTATATAGTAAAGCGCGTTTTGAAAAATGGGGCCTACGAGCTTATAGATTACGAAGGAGTTCCGCTGGCACAGCCCAGAAATGGGCTGTACCTTAAAAAGTACTATGCCTAAAGTGATTTCTTGGTGTGGTGTGTGTACATAGGTGTGTGATTGTCATTTGTGTGCATGTATAGTGTTGTGTGCTTTGTAAACATCTTTCTGCTGATCGGGTCTTCCTGGTTGTGCAGATGTCTATTCATCCATTTGTTGGTTTCGCGGATGGTGCCTCCCGCAGTACCAGGAATCTTTCTTCCGCAGCCTGGGTAATCTACGATCCTGCTGGTGAGTTGATTGACCTACAAGGTGTGTGTTTAGGACGTACCACGAACAATATCGCGGAATATAGTGCCGTGTTGGAATTATTAACCGAGGCAGTAAACCTTGGTATCCGTGAATTGCTCGTGTACCTAGATTCACAACTTGTAGTGTTATAGCTGAATGGACACTATTCGGTAAGGAACCCGTCCATCTTACGTCTGTATTTGCGTATTCGATTACTGGAAAGGAATTTTGACTACATTACATATCATCATATACCCAGGCATTTGAATACATTAACAGATGCAATAGCAAATTTGGTATTAGACAGACATTTGCGCAATTTATAAATCATCATCACATGTAAAGAAAGACTCATCCAGAAATAGATATGTATATATATAGATATCGAAATGTTTACATAGAGTGTGTCACATAAAACTCAAAAAATATACATAGTCGTCTTAGTACATCCGGAGACGCTATGTCTCTCAAAATAGGTGTGGTATAAATCCTAAGGACTAATCTGCATGGTGCTCATGATAGCACGTGACTGCACGCACTAGGCGCCTCGGGATTCGGTGGATCCGATTCGGGACTCCCACCGTATGGCGCTGGTATGCCATCGGTACGTCTGCTAGTCGGGCATATTCTAGAATCCCGTGGGCGATTCCCTCGAGGTTCTGGATCAGTTCATCTCCTCCGGTGCCTTCCCCCTGAATCTCAGGGGCGAGTTGGGTCCTCCGGGAGATTGGAGACATCCCGGCTGGTCTCTCAGGTCCTACATCTGCATGCATATATAATTGTGTTAAGACGAATGTGTATTTACAAAAAAAAAAACATATAAACATAAAATCAAAAATATGAGGTCTTACCCAGCTCCTCGTCCCAGTCATCTCCTTCTGGTAGCGGGAGGTCTGGGTCCCCAGTAAAGTCAGTTCTGAATAGGGCCAGTCTTCCACGACAATCAGCTGGCGCCGTAACCACCTAAAAAACTTTGGCTTCCAGGACATCTGTTGGCCACCTCCAGATCTGGGCATCAATGCTGCCCAGCGAGCCATTCTTGGCTCTCGTGGTATCGGACTCCCCACTGCGGCCCCTTGGCCCTGGAAGATTGGTAAGCGTTCTAGAATGAACGATACCAAGATGGAACCATAACCGAACTGTTTCAGTTTTCCCTGTTTTTACTTTGTGAGCTGCCTTTTCATATTGATAGTTACTGCTTCTGCCCAGTTGAACAGTAAGGGACCCATGCATTCTGAGGCCAGCAGGAGTTGGGTCTTCGTGGCCTCGTGCGGAGCCTGCGACCCAGCAGCACACGTAATGGTATGGAGAACTACTCTCAGTGCTAGATCAGGAATAGTGTGGATGTCCACCTTTTTGCTTCCTGATCATGTTTGTGCCCCTCGGCACACCCGTGCCATTACTTCTTCCATCTTTTCCCCAGATGGTCTGCTTCCAGTCAGTACAGGGATTGGACCTCTGCGGGACAATCCAGTGATGAAATAAACGTCGGTGACCTCCAGTTCTAACACCTGGTCTCGTAACCTGAACACCTGTTCATTTTCATCCCAGATGCTGATTAGATATTGGAGGAGCTCGGGCTGAGCTCGTAAACATGGCGTGAGGAAGAACTTTTTTAATCCACAGCCTCTAAGTGCATTCATGCAAGCTTGGCTTTGCATGGCCTGTTCATCCTCTTCTCCGTGCTCTCGTTCCTTCCATTCGATTGCCATTTTGAGTGATTATCTGCATTCACATGGTCAAAAACCCCTGGTTAGATCTTTGGTGAGCTTCAAATTCCAAGCAATTTGGTCCACATGTCGAAATTTTGGGCGAAATTTAAGGTTCGGCCGCTGGCGCGGCTGTTTTGCGAACAGTCGCGCCATGTGGCGCGAGCCCTTTATAAAAAAGAGCTCATTGGCGCGGGTCCGTGCCCGATACCCGCGCCAATGGGCGCAGCCATAAAATTTTAAGAGTGGCCTCATAGAACTGATTCTTAAGGGAAAATCATTAAAAAATGAATGAAAATGTAGAGCAAGGGAGCGCCTTTTACCTGTGACAGACGAGAACCTGAATGGTTGCCTGGATTGGTCGCAATCGTCGACGAAATTTTCTGCTCCAAATGGACCACTGTTGCTTTCTACCAAGGTAAATAGTAAAAGTAATTTTGTTTTTACCAATTTGACATATTTATAACTTTTTCGACGTTAAATGAGTTTTAAAAGTTATTTTTATCAAATATTTGCATATGTTATGTCGAAAATGGATTTTACGCTTGCTTGGTATGGGCAGCGACAAGTTTTGCGACTTAAACGATGGAAACGAGTTGTATTTTATACTTTTTCGGACTCGGTATATACACGAAAAAGTCACTCTGGAGTCATCTTTCAGCTCTTTTCTGACTCTCTAAATATGAAAAGATTGCCGAGGCCCTTGTCGTTTCGATCTCGTTAAAATGGACACGAATCGACATTCACCCGGTATAAGTTTAACCCTTTTTCGGGCCGGGATGGATTGATTACGAAAAAGGAATACCCTAGCCTATCGCGACTAGGAGGTTTTCCCGGATATTGTTTTCTACCTTTTCGGATCTGGGGAACTATTTACGAAAAGGGACCTATGGAGTTTTCTTTTCCGCTGTCTTTTCAAACTCTCTAAACATGAAAAGACGCCGAGTTCTTCCTTTGTCAGACTCGTTAAACCCTGATGACATTGGATTCTGTCGCAATGACGTTCTCCGAGTTTCTCCTTCCTAGGACTCGTTAAATGCGCTAGGATGGATTCGCCCGAAGGGCGGACTTATATCACAAGCATATGCTATCCCCTTCAAGCTTGTTATCAAAAATAATTGGGGTACTCGCCAGAAATGGTGGGGGAAAAATGGAACCATCGTCGTTGTCGTCGGCAGTATGTCGCTCTTGAACATGGCACTTGTCCGCATTCGTGTCGGGTTGGGGACATCTCATCTCGTTGTTTCACTTTGCTTCCATGGGTTTGGGTAATCTCTTTTGACCTCTCATCTGTTCACTGCCTCGTCGCCATGACCTTTGATCCGTTGATGTCAAATACTGCCAAGTCCATTGTCGTGCCGTTCATGTGTTCAAGAGAAGTTGGCCTCTGCAAATATCAACCTTCCTTTGTTTCTCATACGATCCTGATTCACAACAAAAACATCATGTTCCTCTATCTCGTGTCGATGATGTGGGAATCATTATGGCCCACCTTCGATCAAGGTCACTTCATGTCGACTTAAACTCATTATCCAGGAAGTTGGTCTAGAGACTCCTGATGGTACCTTGGAGCCTGCATGCCTCAATGGCAGGTTCGTCGCATTCGACGTGAGGTTTCCATTATTGACCTCTGATCGAGTGATTCTGCGGGTGTTCGACGTCAACTCATTTATTCGCACGCCGTAGATTGTACCTGTAGTACCTTGAGGGCCATTGTCATTATTGGTGGTTCCTCTCGCGTCTGTTAACAGCTTTCATCATTGGCTGGTAATCAGACGATGTTCTTGCGTGTTCGACTTCAGCTCACTTATTCGCATGCTCGGACTTGTACTTTGTTTGGGTCGAGATGGAGCGCAAGACCCTAGATTGTGTCTGTTGTAATCCAGGCTGCGATTGTGGATTATTATCATTATGTACATGACTCACTGATTGGATGGCTGCGACCATACCTGAGTCTATTTGTTTGATCTTAGTTGGATGGCTGCGCCCATACCCCGGATCCGGATTATAGCATACTCTGTTTCGGATGGCTGCGTCCATACCACATATACATCATGTACTTGAGATATCAGTTGTATCTTTCTGCGCATGTTTTCCGACGGCGGGCCTTCAGTTGAACATGTTCTCGTAAAGCATTTCACCCCTCTCTCTCTCGGGCCTCATACTTTAGGGGGCATCTGTTACACAGTAATTTGTCACCGTCCCTACCATTCCCCGTCCCGCACAATGGAGGACCCATTTCGTGACCTGTGAACATTGTCATGCCTTGAAAACATCATCAATGCATTCCTCTTAAGCATGAGCTTTATTTGCCCTTGAGACATCTCCTTGCAAAAATCATGAAAAACATCCCTTTTGGCATTGGCGCGGGCAGGCAGTTCAGTACTCGCGCCAATGGGGAAAATCCTGCAAAGAGGTCGCGCCACCTGGCGCTCTGTCATGGAGCAGCAGTCGCGCCACCCATTTTAGGGACTGTTTTTTAAATAAAGATGGCGGAAGTTCAGTTCCAATAAACTCACAAACCATTGCCTATCTTGAGTTGGGAGGTTTGCTGCGGAAGTTCTATGGAGGGGAAGTGGTTTTTCCACCTCTCATAGAACCTTCCTTGTTGATAGGGCCAATCCCATAATAATAGGGATCCCAACTCCCTCCTTCCCCATCTATAAAAGCCTGCTCAAATCCATGGCAAGCTAGTCTTGAAGTGCCTAAGCTTTGTATCTCCATATTCCCAAGAGCCTTTGTGCTGTAAAGAATCCTCTCTTTTCCTTAAGGCCGACTCAAGTAAGGAGACCATTGTCACGAGACTCCGGAGAGGTTTTCCCTTTCCTTGGCGAGCTTTGCGAGACGTGGACGACCGGAGACCCATCCGAAGGAGGCTGCGACGTCAGAACTTGGTTGTAATCTCTCTTCGTTTATTATTTAATAGATGATTATGATTATGGTTCCACTCCGTTTTCCATCATGTTAATGCGAGTAATGTCTTTTCTGACTGATGTTTAGTTACGTATGCTGGTTTCTATGCTTGTATCTGTTCGTTTCTTCCATGTGCAGGTGTTCATCCGCGGAGATCGTGGAAGGATTGTGATCTGCCGGGGCTGAAGAACGGGGACGCTTCTTCTACAGATTATAGCGTTGGAATCCAGGTAGGCTTCTATTCCTAGTCTTTCCATTCGTAACTAGGAGCTTGTGTCATAACATTGTTTGATTGTTGCTAGACCCCTGCTGGGCTAGTAGGGATCGCCTCTGTCCGCAGAGGGGATTTACCTCCTCAACAACCCGCATTCAGCCTTCTAGGCTTGATGATGATTTCAAAATCATATTCCTGAAATAGAAACAGCCATCGACAAATCTTCCCCCCCAACACAGGCTTGTTCACAAGGTTTTTTAAAGCCGAATGATCGGTAAACATCTTAAAGTTTCTGCCCGAAAGATAGTGTCAATATTTCTGTAATGTGTATACCATAGCCAGTCCCTCTTGTTTGGTGGTAGAGTAGTTGCGCTATGCACCCAAGAGCTTTCGATTGGAAAATGCAACCGGGTGATCAATATATCCCTCCCCAGGTTGAGTTAGGACAACACCCAAGGCGATGCCTGATGCATCCACACGTACATGAAATTCCTTCGACCAATCAGGAAATATTAGTATGAGTGCAAAGACCATCTTCTCTTTGAGTAGCTCAAAACTCTTTTGACATTCATCATTCCAAAAAAGGGAAACATCCTTTTTAAGCAGTTTTTCAATGGCTGCTATGATCAATGCATACCCATAAATGAATTTTCTGTAATAGCCCATGTGTCCGAGAATCGGATGCAGCTATTTCTCCATTGTTGGGACTGTAAGGTTTATAATTACGGGTACCTTTGCAGGATCAACCATCATCCCTTGCTGGCATACTATGTGCCCAAGCAAGATTCCAAAAGGCATGCATAAGATACACTTCTTGATATTCAAGTAAATCTGGTGCTTTTGGCAGGCATCCAACATCAAGCACAGGTTGGAGACATGCTACTTTACCAAGCCGAATACCGTCTAGTCATCGAAATAAAATTCCAAGAACTTATGGATGAACTCCTTGAATATAGCAACTACTACTCTTGAGAAGATAGCGGGTGCGTTCTTGAGACCAAAGGGCATGACTGTATACTGAAAGGACCCCCATTCTGTTGCGAATGTAGTCTTACTATGATCTCCAGGTGCGATTCGGATCTGGTGGTACCCTGAGAACCCATCGGTGAAGGAATAGGTTTCCTGTCTGCCCACGCTATCAAGGATTTCGTCTAAGAAAGGCGTAGGGAAGGGGTCACGTACACAGGCATCATTTAACTTGCATAGGTATACGCAGATTCGTATCTCCCCCTTTGTTTTCTTCTCCTGGATGACCATTGGACTTATCCAATCCGACTGTTCAATCGGTTCAATGATACCTGCAGAAAGCATTTTGTCCAATTCTTCTTTGACCTTTTACTTATATTTAGGGTTCAGTCAGTAAGGCCGCTGCTTTACGAGGCACGCCTCTGGTTTTAGAGTGATGTGCATAACGCCTACGTCCCCCGTGATTCCTTTGAGCTCAGAAAAATTTGTCGGGAATAAGTCCTGATATTCCGTAAGTAGCTCTGCAATTTTTCCTATGGTTCCTTCATCCCAATGGTCCCCAATTTTGGCCAAATTAGGATGTTCTTCTGTCTCAATATTAATTTTGCGTAGCTTGAGAGGTTGAGTCACATAAATATTCTACAGCGGGGGTCCAATAATTGTGCGTTCCCCCTCGGATTCTGTGATAGAGACGTTTCGAGGATTATCTTCCTCTTCTTCTATCGCCAAGCTCTGGCAATCAACTATATCTTGCATCTGTGATTCCCATGTCAGGACTTCTGGTGTGGTGTGATGGCGCGAGTCATTAAATACAAAAGCATCGATGTCCAGTAGAGCTTCGTCGAGCACCTCCGTCCCCCCAATTAGCCTGAACGTTCCTATAAAGTCATATTTTAGTATTTCCCAGTGGTGGATGCGCTGATGTAGCTCCGCATCTAAATACCATGCGACGGGGATAGGCCCCAAGGAATGAATAAATAGATGAACCCACTCTTCTGTAGTCCGGTTGGACCATTTTTCCATCCAAATGAGAAGATGTGCGTGGAGGTCTCCAGATCCGAGGAGCATCTTGATGCATACGTCAGCCAGAGGTGTGACCCACAGGATCATCATATCTAGACATGTCTCCCAGTCCTAGAATGCTTCCTTGTTTGTGTCCCACCATCGCGCAGGTGTTCCACGCATAGCTAGGTTAAGGGCCCATAGCCGTCATTCTCTTGGAACCGTAGCTTCCAATGTTCTCAGGAATTCCTGGATGCTATCGGACTCATCAAAATGGGGTAGATATCTTACCTTTGAAGAAATGCAGTAGAGGTCCCTCATGACCTGAATACATCATGCAACCGGTTTTTCCAATTCTCCATCTCCTCATTAGATTTAGAGAAGTATTCACTATCTGCCTCCCAGCAGAAAACCCCATCTGCCGTGGGATTGATCCAATCTTCATTCCGCGTGGTCAACTTGTAAATGTAATCTACCTCTCCTTCACCGCATACTAGCTCTGTGAAGCGTTCACCTTCCATAGGATCTAATGGTACTATCACCCTTGTTCCGTTATTTTCAAATACCATGCTTATTTTCTTGAGGTTGACGATACCACCCATATCTATGGCCCAGTCCAGTCCTAAGAGCGCAGGGTATGGGTCTGCATCTTCTACAATCTGAATTACTTCGAAATCAGCCTGGACCCTGACCCCAGCGATATCTACCATGATTTTTGATAGTCTCCCCAGAGGTATAATCTTCTATTGGTTGGCCATACACAGTTGGATATTGGACCACTCCAATTTGGGTTCTCCCATTTGCTGCCAATTTTTCTTAGGTAGCACGTTTTCATCTAACCCAAAGTCTAAGACAACCTGATCCATCTCATAGTTATTGTTTTGGGCAGTTAATCTCATCTCCCTACTGGCACGTTTCCTATATCTGCCTAACTTGTTCACGTCTCGAACTTCTGGAGATAGGTGGGACTGCCCTACGTAGCTATCTATCACTGCCTGAAGGTTTTCTTTGGTCCGTGGTGGCGTAATAGATTTATACACGCCTGCAAGAATGGTCTCATCTCATCACCCACTTTGAGGTGTGCAGGCATCTACATAGTAGAGTCTCTTGTCTCACTAATGTCCTGGTGGACTGCGGTAATTTTTTCTTGTCCTGGTTCGCGGTCCAACCCTTCTTGGTTGATAGGTGCCTGTTGGATTGGAGGACCCCTTGCAACCTCCCTCATAGGCTCCCTGGTGGCCATCCCACTGTGTGTTGCAACATTCGCACTTGGATTTCTATCCCATAGTTAAACCTTAACTCTTTGTACATTTTGCGTTGGTGTTGGCTGTTTTTCTTGCATTTTTGCTATCAAAATTGGGTAGTCTTCAATCTCATGGTCTAGCTGCCAGCAATATTTGCAGGATTTCCTTGTAGGATTTGGGCATTCCCTTGCAAAGTGTCCTACTTCCCCACAGTTATAACAGATTGGCTACCCACTTCCTCATCTTGCGCTTCCTCCCCGACCTCCCCTGCCCCTTGCTAGAGAGCCACCAAATCTAGCGGGAGATCTAGGCGACGCAGGGTCCGACTATACCCTATACAAGTTTCCTCGATCTATCACCAGCTCGTAAGTTTGACAGTTCTGCTCACCATGTCCTACTGACCGGCAGAATCTACACCATTTTTGCTTTAGTTCACCCACACCTAGCCGGGGGCAATGGTTTGTATCGTGTAGTCCTGCTACTTGGCAGTAATCGCACCACAATGCAGATCCGCTTGAGCCTGGATGTAACGGATTAGGGCCTCCTACCTACACATAATCTGCCACTAGTGGGCACTGATCCTTCGCATGTCCAGATGCCCGACATCGTATGCACCATAGGTCTACACTAGCTCCTTTTCCCCGTTCCTTCCGTAGGTTCTGAATCTCCATGTGCATAGCTCTGAGCTGCTCTTGAATTTGCTATACTCCTACTGAAGTGTCTTCTCTGGGCACGGCTTCTAGTTTCATGGCAGCTTCCAAAGCTTTTTCCTGTGATTCGAAGGTTTGGTGGCCAATAGGTACACGCAAGTGAGGTAGTAGCATAGCGATGAACCATTCAGTATGCTGTCTGTCATCATACTTAAATCCTCCCTCTTTGATTGCTTTCTTTAGTCTCTAATTAGCTTCCCATACATACTCAGTTTTTCCTTACTTGAAATCTTTCACATCTGCTACGATCTGAGAGTAGGAATTAGGTTTTTGAAACTGTTATTTTAGGGCGTCCTTAATATTTTGAATGGATGCGCTCCCATTTTGAGATATGTACTGCATATACCAGTCCAGCGCTCTCTCTTCGAAGGCTAGGGATAACTGCGCTCTTTTCACAGTATCGCCTGCCACACCTTGTGTAGTCCATACCGAGTCTGTAACAAACCAAAATCGGTCCATGTCCTCATCTCTCGCACCTTTAAAGGTAGGTAATTTCAAGTGCGCTTCCATATCTTCTTCTAGCGGGATTTCAGGCAAGGTTTTACCCTTACGCGGTTCTGAAGGCGGTGTAGCTGGCAGGCTTTGCGCAGCTGCTCCTCTCAGTGGGCTATAGAAGATCTATCCCCTTACTGATTGGTTTGATAGTACTTAACACTCCGCATTGTACTTTCATCTGTATTGGAAATCATTCAATCATACCTGCTCTTCTCCCTTGTCAAGCCTTCAATACTTTTCTTGGCATTACCTGATCCCCTTCTCAACATGCTCCAGGTCCTGACAATGGAACCATTTGTTGGCTCAAAGGGTCCTGACCCAGGTTTAGAGTTTACGGTTTGCCAACAAGCCCTTATACTATTGGCCCTTTTGGCAGTGACCCACTTTCACAGGTTAAAGTCTCACCCGAAGTAGTATGGGTGGGTGCTGGAACTAGGTGTCCACACCCTGAGAAAGGGTAGGTAAGGCAATCAAAGCTGCGTCCTGCCTTGTGATGTCCAGATGGCTTCTTCCCGAGCAGGATCTATAGGTCTCTTTTCGCATCCACGTGCGCAAGGTCAACTATACTATGGTGCTCGATAATTATATACTTCTAAGATAGTAGCTCAGTATTGCATAAAATAGAACAAAACAGATCTAGATGTAGTAAAAACACTTACATATAACTTCCACGGCTGAAAATAGAATACGCATAATACAAAAATTACCAATGATTCACATAAATAGTACACATAGATTCAGTTCTCAAACAACCTTTCTTATTCATCAATTCATCAATTCCCTCTTACAATACCCATCCCGACTTGTGCACACAGCAGCAGGGACCCCACACAGTAGGACTCTAGATCTCCACACACACAGCCAGTAGGAGTCCTTCCCCAAAAACCCAAACAGATCTACTAAACCACAATTCGCATCAATAGCTCATCATCGTCTTCTCTACCTACAATCCAAAATTTCCCTCTATTTATAACAATCTTTCCTAACCTTTCCTATGGTCCGCAAATCGTGGTTTTCGAACCCCAGGTTTACCCTCTACCCTATTACAATGCTTTCAGGGCTTTGACCCACCCAAAAACCCTTGCGCTAGACTAAATATAATAAAAAATATGCAAAATCAGACCAATTTCATAGCTTGTTGGAAACCCTATTCCAACGGTGACCTTAGTGGCTATAAAATTTAAGATTCTCTCCCAAGGTGACAGTGGAGAGAAGGTCCCATTGTACCTGGAGCAGATGTCGAATAGACTCACTTGGACTTTCCAGAGGGTTCCCTTCACTTCGAGATGGTTTAAGTGGAGAAACTTGCACCAGACTGTTTCATTAAGCAGGTTGTTGGGGTATCTGTTCCAACCGCCATTTCTGCATTAAAATTCTACGATGTTGGATTTCATCACCAACTAGTGTTTTTAGTGTGGGAATCTATTGTTTGTGTGTGGATGGCTCTCTTAGGTTTTGTAGGTGTGTGATCAATTTTATTGTTTCCTTAGAGACTTTAGGACATTTTGTTGAAATTTTCTTTGAGTTCGTGTGTTAAAACTTTTAATTGTGGCTGAATTACTGAGACAATCATGTAGAATGCAAGGGAAATCCCCTGAGTACACACCAAGCCAGTTAGAAAAACTTAAATATGAGAAAGGACATACATCAAGGACTGGATCAACTGAACACGAAGAAACATCAATAATTATTCATCTTGAATACGAGGTAGATCAACCTCAAACAACAAAGAGTACTCCAAGAAGAGTTTCAATTTTTGAACTAGATGAACTTGTTTCTACAACTAGTGAATTATCAACTACTGATCCTGAAATTTCTGAACCAGAAACTGAACCTTCTATATCTGAGACTGCTTCTGAGTTCATTACTCCAACCCCTCATCATCCTGATTCACCCATAGTGAAGTATCATATCACTGAAAATATTCCTCCTGGTCTCATTAGTATTGAAGAAGTTACTGACATTAAAGAAGAAGTTGTTCTTCCTTCAAATCAGGACTCTTAGATCTTAGGCCAAGTGAATTGATTTACTATATCCCTTTCAAACAATATCCTTGGTATTCTCAGTTGATAGACTTTCTACACAATAATGGTCTAAACTATTCGCCACCCCGAATTCCTTTTTACACCATACCAAGAGGTTACAGACCTCCATTAAACATGTCTGGTGAGTCATCCATGTTTTCTGCATCACCAGAATCATATTTGTATGGTGTTCCGTCTATTCCGGTAGGATACTAGTTGCTTTCTGGTACTTTCTCAGGAGAAGCTCCTTCTCCCGACAAACATATACCATCATCTGGTCCAAATGAATCACATACTGAAATTTTGAGTGCGAAACATGTTTACATGATGTATGGAAACATTCCTAACCCTGACCCTCAAGGTAGTAATTTACCGCCTGGGGGCAACCTCAAAGTGGTAATTTACTACCTGGGGGGAAACCTTAAGGGCAGTACATACCTCAAGTACCATATCAACCTCAAGGACAGTGCATACCTCAAGTTCAGTACATACCTCAGGGTCAATATCAAACTTAAGGACAGTACCCAACTGAGGGTCCGCAGGCTCTTCAAGGACAATACCCTACACCAAGGCAACCGTCTTTCCAGGGAAAACAGCCTCCTTTAGGGGCACAATACTACCCGGAACAAGAATTGTTTCAAGGAGGTGGGATTTATCCAACTAATTATCAAGCATATGTTCCAAATTATCAACCTGGTTATGGTCCTTCTTATGCAACACAACCTTCAATGGGACCTTCATATCCCAGAGTAAACACGGTGTGGGATCCATCCCATGTTCAACGGAATTTGCAACCTAATGTGCAAGTACCCTATTATCAACTTGGTCAGCTAATTGGTTACAGTAAAATCCAACAACCTGTCCAACCTGTTCCACCTACAATTCAGGTACCTGCTTCTGGTACAGTTCAGCAGCCTGGTCCGAGTACACCTAGAACTCCACCTCAAACTGCTGCACCAACTTCTGTTCAAGCTACCACACCTATTCCTAGAGTTTCTGCAGCCTCGATTTCTATAGCTCCTTAAGTATCACAACAAATACCTGTAGTTTCTGCACCACAACCTAGACCCACAGTTCAAACTACTGTCCAGATGCCTACGGGACCACCGGGTACAAGTACAATTAGAACAAGTCAACCTCAGTTTGTTTATCAACCAAATCAAGGGCAGTATCAATATGGGCCTGTAGCACAAAATCCATTATAC